>NW_020769598.1:219735-234554 GCF_900518735.1 Pseudonaja textilis
GTGAGTCAGCCTGACATCCATATTCAGAAACCCCCTTTGCTGCATCGGGCTAAAAGGTCGCAAAACCCCACCAAGCCAGATGATTGCACCCCCTGCTTGACCAAAACCACACAAGCAGGCTTCACACAACTAACTCTTATTTACCATACCCAGCAACCGCAGAAGTGCCTTCCTACCGGAAAAACTTGCCAAAATAACGGGACTATGTACCATCTATGCAAAATGAACTCCAAAACTGTTCGTTATGACCCCAAGGCGGCCATTCGCCTCAATGTTACCTTTTGGGCCAGACTTCCAAGGGCCTCTGGCAGAGCTGATCCTGAGGGGGAGGGAAAACTTTACTACCTAAATCACACCACTGTGCTAAAGGATGGTACTAACCCAATTGTTTTAATTTTTGATGTTTGCATTGCTTGTTCTAAACCAGGGGGATATTCTTGTGGGTCAGCTGATTGGAAAACTAGGTACGCTCACAATCATAAATACTTGTGTCCTACGCCCATCAATTGGGCCATAGGAAACCCTAATCAATGGATCCCTTGTGGGGGCTCCGTTGAGTGCTCAGGTTGGTCTTGTGTCTATGATTACACTGGGGGAGGGTACTCAGGCTGCAATCATCTGTCACACTTCAAACGAGTATCAGGGTCTCCCACAGACAATAAGGTAGAAATCACTATCTCCAGACAACACCCCACCATGGATACTTATGGTATAGGGATTGATGGCACAGGATCAGATCCAAACACTTACATTACCATCAAAACAGAAGTAATATATGAGGGTAAGGAAACATCGTTAGGCTGGTCAGTGTACAACAATTTAAGAAAGTTGAATAGAGCCCCTGATACCAGCATTATTGCAAAAAACTTGTTCATGGACATGGCAGAAAAATTGCAAAACAACTTGCAATAACCAATTGTTTTGTCTGTGGGGGAACCACCACAGAAGAACAGTGGCCATGGCAAGCTTTAGAAAGCCTTGTCATCACTGTTCAACAACATGTCTTCTATAGGAAATATAACAGCTAGAACAGCCTCTGACCCCCTTATCTGGACAATCACTACCAACTTAATTGATAGAAACTGCTTTTCCCGAAATGGGTCCATTCTGGTAGGACATCTCCTTTGTTTAGGCACATGGGATGACTCCTACCAGATTTAGACAGCACCTGACAATGCCACCACCATACCTGCTAAATTCAACACCTCCCTCCTCCCTCATCTCAGCAACACTACATCCTCCCAAAACTGGACAGCGCCCAATAACATGTATTGGATTTGTGGCAACCTAGCCTACCCATCCCTTCCAGCAGACTGGCAAGGATCATGTGTGTTGGGATGGATAAGACCCTTTTTCCTCCTACCAATCTCTATTAAGCAGGAACTAGGCATCCCTGTATATGACACGTTATCTCGCAAAAAAAGGGATGCAGACAATACCTTTGCAGGCTTCCCCTGTCAATCAGAATATGCAGGGGACATCTGGAGCTCAGAAAGAATCGTCTGCACCTATGGCATGGCTACTTGGGCCCAGGACGGGTCTTATGGATATAGGACCCTCATAGACCCCCCGCATAGATGCACAGAAAGCATTTGATAATGTGAATTGGCAGTTTATGTTGATGCAATTGGAGGAGATGGGTTTTGGAGACAGGTATACGAATGCATTAAAATTGATATATAATAAGCAAACAGCAAGAGTAATGATAAATGGAGAATTGACAGAAAACTTCAATATTTTAAAAGGAACTAGACAAGGCTGTCCGTTATCCCCACCATTATTTGTATTGACATTGGAAGTCTTGAATAGAAATATTAGAAAAAATGGAGAAATAAAGGGAATGAAAATAATGGAAATGTCAGAAGTTACCAGGATCATATTACCACATGTGGTGGACATGCACAGAGACTAAAAAGTATTGGGCTAAAATACACATGTGGCTGGAGAAGATGATAAAACAACCTACAGACTTAAAACCAGAGACATTTTTATTGGGAATTTTGCCTGAGGGTTATAACAAAGAAATAACATATTTGATTATTAATATTTTAACAGCAGCTAGGATTGTATTTGCACAAAATTGGAGAAATGAAAAAATCCCAACAGAAGAGGACATAATTAAGAAAATAATGGAACATGCAGAAATGAGTAAATTAACAATGGCAATTAGAGAACAAGAAGAAAAAGATTATTATAAAATTTGGAATCTATTTTATGAATGGTTGGATAGAAGAGTAAAGAATTGAATTATATAAGTGTAGTATAACATATTGTTACTAATAAATAGAGGAGTTAGTGTAAGAAAATGAACTTGAAATATATTATTGAAAGTCAAGGACTTAAAAGTT
This sequence comes from Pseudonaja textilis, assembly GCF_900518735.1. The sequence goes on from NW_020769598.1 coordinate 222,084, forward strand.
AAGGATAATAGAATACATGACATGTGATATAAAATATTGATAAGATTATAAATATATACAAGTTAAATATGTATGATATTATTTTGTGCACGAAGAAATATGTACTCAGCTTACACACTGTGGAACAGAAAGAAGGTTTTATGTTTGTTTTTGTTGTTGTGATAAAAATAAATTTTTTTTAAAAAAAAGCATATAGATAGTATTAAAATTCTGTACTTATAAAATAGATATTTACAAACAAGTGAATAATCCAGAGGGTCTATTATTGCTGATTAAGTGCTGATTAAGTGCTGATTAAGTGCTTATTTGATTTTTCTACTAATTAATTAAGGAACTCTTGATTATTGCTTATGAATTGCTGATTGCTAGAATGGATTTGAAGATAGAATTTATATTGTAGAATTGAAAGTTAATTGTAAAACTATGCTAGGAAGCCAGTATTTATTGTTGATAATCCTAAAAATATGTAGCTTAATTTAAGGGATATAGTAGAAAAAGAGTGAAATAAGAGTATAGAACGCAGAGTACAGTAGAAAGTGAGAGGTAGCTCTTAAACATATCTGTGAATGGTAGATTGGAAAGATCTCTTGAGAGTATTGAGAATGACAACAACAATAACTACGAAAGTTGGAAAAAAGATGACAACGAGAATACCTTCGCCTGCAGGACAAGGATCCTTGGACACAATGTTGGGGGCAGAAAAATTAACACCTACTCCAACATTACAAGCAGTACAGTAGTCCCTCGCAATGATGCAAGAAATGATGGTAAGAACATAAGAACTTATCACCAGAAATCAGGAAGAACTGAAAAGTGAAATGAAGAACAATATAGCAGAAGTGAAAGCAGATATTCAGAAACTGGATGATAAATTTGGAACAATCCAAGAGACAGTAGCGAGAAACTAACAGAAATTGATAACTATGGAACTTAGAATGGAGAATGTAGAAAAGAAACTCGAAGAGACTGAACAAAACTGGAAAATCCTTTACTGTGAACTCCATGAGGCAGTGGTCCATCTAGAGCTGGAAAAAGTGGCGTTCTTCCTCAGATTCCAGAACATTGTTGAGGATAGGAAAGAAGATCTACGACCTCTTATAGCAGAGCTAATTGCAGAAGCCCTCCAGAAAGATAAGATGGAGATAATGAATGATTTGGATGAGGTCTACTGGGTGCAAACACATTATGCACATAGACATAAGTTACCAAGGGAGGTCCATGTATGCTTTGCAAAGAAAACTACTAGAGATCTGTTGTATGGATGAACGAGGGATGAGCCACTGATATACAAAGGCCATGCAGTGGTGACCTTAAAACAGATACCGAGGAGGGTGAGAGAACAGAGGAGGAACTATCAATTCCTCTCAACACAACTGATCAAAAACAACATACCATTTAGATGGCTAACTCCAGAGGGACTACTGATATCATGGCAGAAGAAGAAATTTAAAATCAATTCTCTCGATAAGGCACACGAGTTTTATGGATGGTATTTGAGAACGGAGGAAGAACAAGAAAGCAAGGAAGAAACGGAGAGTAGAAGTCAAGAGGAGATAACATCGGAGGATCAGGAAACAGAAAGGGAAAGAAGAGAACAGAAGAATCGGGAAGAGGAAGAAAACAACTGACTGCAGAGAGAATTGAGAACAAGAGTCATAGAGTACCAACAATAAAATGGATGGAGGGACTACCCTACTATCTCTAAATATAAATGGACTAAATTCATTATCTAAAAGGAAACAAATGTTTACAAAACTTATAAAGCAAAATGCAGACATCACATGTTTACAAGAAGTACATATTTCAAAACAACATGGATACTTATTAGAAGCCCCCAAATTGGATAAATTACATCTGGCCCTGACAAATCAAAAGAAGAGAGGTGTTGTGGTGTAAGTCAAGAATTGGTTAAACTCAAAAGTAATATATAATGATGATGATGGTAGGATACTTCTTATAGAGATAAGAATAGAACAAAAAAAAGATACTATTGGCAGCAATTTATGCTCCAAACACCAACCAAAAGGCATTTTATCCTAAGCTCCATAATAAAATCATAGAGACCGAATTAGCTAACATATGCATAGCAGGGGATTACAACGTGGTGTCAAGTATAAAAAAGGATTACAAAAGTAGTAAAAACAATAAAAAAGAGAATACTCCCAATAACATTTGACAAATTATCCCAAGAAATGAACTTAAAAGATGCGCGGAGGGAATTAAACAAATCTAAAAGTCAATTTACCTTCTTTTCCAACCCACACAAATCCTGGTCCAGGATCGACATGATATGGATGGACTCGGAATTATTGGAAAAAATAGAAATATTGCCAAACACTTGGGCCAACCATAATCCAATTAAATTGGTTTGGAGAGGAAAGAAAAAGATAGGTAGATGGATGTTTAATAAGAGTTTACTGGGAGACAAAGAATACACCCAAATGATAAATAAGGAATTGAAGATATTTCTTGAAATTAATATGAATGAACATACAACAATCTGAAACTTATGGGATACAATGAAGGCCTACTTGAGGGGTCTGACAATAGCATTTGCAGCAAAAAATAAATAAAAATAAAGACAGGAAAAACCAACAGATTGCGAGACAAGAGAAACTGGAAAACTTGGAAGACAAATTGCAAAAAGATCCATACAATGAATCTATCGAAAAAGAATTAAACCTGACTAAACATGAAATAAATTTAAGTCTCCAAGAAGAAATGGCCAGAAATTGAAATTAGTTAAACAACATTATTTTGAGAACGCGAACAAGCCTGGGAGATGGCTCTTGCACAAATTAAAGAAAGAGCAGGAGAAAAAAGGCGTTTGATAATTCTTGATTGAACAATTATCTAGGATGAAATTTGATGAAAAATTTATAGGACTAATTAAAACAATATACTTTACACAAAACACAAAAGTAGTGATCAATGGAGAAACCACAAACAATATAAAAATAAACAAAGGAGTGAGACAGGGATGTCTGCTTGCCCCATTACTATACATACTATCAACGGAGGTATTGTTGACCCAGATAAGGAAAAACCAAAATATTCAAGGATTGACTATTAAACAAGAAACCTACAAACTGTAAGCATTCGCTGATGACATGGTCTTCATAATGGAAGACCCAAAAGAGTCAAGCAAAAATTTAATGCAAGAGATAGAGGCATTCAGCAAAGTAGCAGGACTCAAAATCAATAAAGAAAAGACCAAGATAATAACCAAAAATTGTACTAAAAGGCAAAATGAGGAACTGACAAAGGAACTAGGGATCCAGATGATGCAAAGAATAAAATATTTGGGAATTTGGCTCACAGCAAAATGCTCCACAATAAAGACTGATAATTACGACAAATTGATAGACCAGATACAGAAAGACTTAGACGGGCAAATTTACAACTCTCTTGGATGGGAAGGATAGTGAACATTAAAACAAATGTGTTACCAAAATTACTGTATCTATTCCAAACTGTGCCAGTCAAACTAGGGAAAAATTTTTTCGAAGACCTGAACAAAAGAATTGCCAAATTTATCTGGCAAAAGAAAAAACCCAGAGTAAAATATAAATTAATGCAGGATAGCAGAAGTAAGGGAGGATTGGCTCTCCCAGACTTTGAGTTATACTATCAGGCTGCAGCTAGTACTTGGATTAAAGACTGGATTAACCTGGCAGACAAAAAAATATTGATGTTAGAAGGCTTTGATTTACAGCTTGGCTGGCACACGTTTCTTTGGGATGGAAAAAACAGAAGTTATAGTTATTTTCAAGGACACTGGATAAGAGATGCCCTGCTACAGGTATGGGAAAGAATTAAAAGAAACCACTATGTGAAAATACCTCTCTGGTTATCTCCAATGGAGGCACTAATGTATCCCAATGCTATGGATTTGAATAAAACAATAAAATATAAAGAACTTATAACGGATGAAGGTGACCTGAAAACACAGACACAACTAAAAACACAAGGTTGAAATAGGGTGGTGGCCTTACGTTCAAATTCAAACAAGATACAAAAAAAATTAGGAACAATTCGGTTTTTATAACACAGTTCAGGAATTAGATAAAATATTACAAGGAGGTGAAAAAATGATGATTACTAAAATGTACAACTGCTTACTGGAATTTAAAATGGAAGAGGAAACGGTTAAGGAGAATATGATAACATGGGGCAAAAATTGTGGCCATAATATTGATTTAGAACAATGGTAACAAATATGGTAAACGAATTATAAACTAATGTTATCAGTCTCCTACAAGGAAAACATTTACAAAATGTTTTATCGCTGGCATCTGCCACCAGCGAGATTAGCTAGAATGTCTCCCAATTTGTTAGCTAAATGTTGGAAGTGCAATCATAGCCAGGGAACGTATTTTCACATGTGGTGGACGTGTCCCCAAGCATGAAAATATTGGCTTAAGATCCAGGCATGGCTAGAAGAGTTGACAAAACAAAAGATTAAGTTTAACCTAGAGACCTTTCTATTGGGAATGTCAGAACTGACATGGGACAAGAAGTATCAGCATTTAATATTACACATTATTACAGCAGCAAGGATAGCTTTTGCCCCAGACTGGAAATCAACAACAGTACCCACATACCTGGCAGTAGTCAACAAAATTCACCAATGCGCAGAAATGATTAGATTAACCATGCTATTAAAAAAATAAGGAAGAAGGAGATTTCTTTATAATATGGAATATATGGTACAAATGGTTGAGTAAAAAGGAAGTAAAGATGTTCAACGAAAATGATTAAAGAAATTCTAGAGAAAAATAGGAAATAGGATGAATGTGTATATAGATATGTATATATGTATATAAGCTATAGATATATTTGTAGTAAATGAATTTAATTGACACTAATGGATATGTACACTGTTACAGCAATGCTGCAAAATGTGAGAACATGTTTCTCTTTTTTAATTTTTTTTGAAATTTTGAACAAACTAAAAAGAAATTGTTGTAGACTTTCTACAAGTAAATTACAGTAACAGATCGTTAAGAGAGGGCCTTGAACTTTAACTTTGCCGTTGATTAACCTGTTAACTATTTTTTCTTGATATACAGTATAACAATGTATGACAGGTGAAATTGGGTTGCAAATAGATGTAGAAGTTTATAAATTTTGGACCTGTTTTGCAAGGGGGGAAGCTATTGTTGCAATATATTTGTCAGTGTTCAACTGGGGGGGTATGTGTTTTTTCTTTTCAGTTATATTGGATTTTTATTTTTAAATATACATCAATATCAATACATGAACAGTGTGGCCTCTGGGTATAATTCATTTTGATACAAGTAGCAATAATAATATTAATAATATTGGTTACATTGATCAAACTTATGTAATCCTAGTATTAACATACATGTTTGCTTTAAAGTAGTTATTCAATATTTCAATGTTCCATTTTAATGCCAATGATAATATTTAACCATACATAGTAATATCATCCTTCAACCTCTAATCTTTCCATCTATTTATTGCTTTATATTCTATTACATAAAAATTATATATGCTAATATTCCCCCTATTTCTTATTTCTACCTCTATACTAGCTTCTAATCAGGCCACCATTACTAATCCTAGTGTTAAAACACATGTTTATATTAAGACATAGTCCTTCATTATTTGGCTATTCAATGTTTCAATACACCATTCTAGTACCAATCATCATATTATTTAAACATACGTAATAATACCATCTTTCAACCTCCAATCTTTCCATCTAACTATTGTTTTATATAAAAGTGTGTATTCTTATTTCTACCTCTATTCTAGTTTTTAATTAGGCCATCATTATATTAGGAAAAAAATCCTTTCTATCCATCATCTCTCGTCCATTTTAATACTTCAATTCTTATTCGTTTTTTAGCTTGCCTCCCATACTCCTCTCTTGGATCTTTGTCTCTATCAACATCTGTGTCTTCACCATTCTGTCTGAATATTTCTCCCATCTCTATCCTCCTAAGCTTCCAGGTCTTCAGAGTATCCACCCAAGCCCCTTTCTCCCTTTCAAACGTATCTTCCAGCTTATCCGATTCCATTTTTAAATCTCTAAAAGTACTTTTCCCTTGGTTTATTTCATCAGTCATTATTATCTTTATCATCTTCTCCTTCTCATCTTGCTTTATTTGCTGATTTGTCTGTTCTACCTTTTCCTCCATTCTTTCTGTTGTCTCCTCTCTTTCCTGGACTCTTTGATCTTCATTCATTATCAGTTGTAGGATATTTTCTATTTTCCCAGTTATGTCTTGCAATAGGTTTTATATCTCTCTGTGATTCTTTGTCATAGTATGAAGATTTGAAACATCAATGCCATTTCTTTTGAAATCTCACTCCTTTCCCCATGGTGGAGCATCTTGTCTTATTTTAGTAAGTCCCGCTCTTACACAATAGTCCAAAAACAATATATTGAAGTCTAATGTTGCTCCTCAGAAAGTTCAATAATCATAGTTCTTCAGATAGAATAGAATAGAATAGAATAGAATAGAATAGAATAGAATAGAATAGAATAGAATTCTTTATTGGCCAAGTGTGATTGGACACACAAGGAATTTGTCTTGGTGCAAATGCTTTCAGTGAACATAAAAGAAAAGATACATTTGTCAAGAGTCAAGAATCATCAGGAACAACTCTGAATAATAGTCATAGGGTACAATAAGCAATCAAATCATACTAGGAAACAGTCAATATAAATCGTAATGATACAAGCAACAAAGTTACAGTCATACAGTCACAAGTGGGAGGGGATGGGTGATAAGGACTGATGAGAAGATTAATAGTAATAGTAATGCAGACTTTGTAAATAGTTGGACAGTGTTGAGGGAATTATTTGTTTAGCAGAGTGATGGCGTTCAGGAAAAAACTGTCCTTGTGTCTAGTTGTTCTGGTGTGCAGAGCTCTATAGCATCATTTACATCTCAGGATTATTAATCAGTTCCATTTAGGTAGTCCAGGCAGCTTTCCAAAAATCAAAAGTCACTTTACTTTACTTAAGAGTCTTCCTTATTCTCACAATACTTTCCAGTAATCATTAAGTAGATAGTTATAGAACAGGAAGTATCATCACAGTCCTCCAGATCAGCGGTTGCCAACCGGTGGGCTGTGGGCCGAGAAAATTTTGTTGGGCCACAGAGAAATCTCACCCCCAGAGCACCCCCCAAAGCAATTAATCCAGGCTGCGCAGAAACACAAAGCTGAGCTGCCCACATGGCCCGCGGGAACCCTCCCTGCCCACTCACTCCTTACCTGGCAAACTTGCCTGCTAAGTTGCTATTTTTTCCTTTTTCCGACCATCAGCTGTTCTGCTGTGCTGGGAGATTTAGATTAGCTAGGAAGCAGGAAATTGTTGGATATCTTGCTTTCTAGCTAGTCTTTAGATCTTCGGCTCTGCTTTTAAGCACAGCCGAACCTTTCTTAGGACTGAAGGTTTGCTTGCAAGCAAATTCAGTGCAGACTCACGACAAGCAAATTTTATGTGACAGACTGAGCTAACCGATGGCAGATAGATAGATCACTGAATGATTCTGTGAGCAACTCAATCTGCTTACCTGCTTTGCCTGATTTTGGGTAAAAGTTGCTCTTTTTTAAAATAAAAAATTCAATATTTACATACATGGTGTGTTGTGAGTTAATTTTATGAGTTTGCTTGCAAGCAAATTTTATGTGACAGACTGAGCTAGCCAATGGCAGATAGATAGAGCTCTGAATGAATCTGTGATTCTGTAAGCAACTCAATCTGCCTGCCTGCTTTGCCTGATTTTGGGTAAAAGTTGCTTTTTTCAATAAAAAATTCAATATTTATATAAATATTTATAATATTTACATACGAGCCATGCCCAGCCAGTCACATGACCACCAAGCCACACCCACAAATCAGGCCATGCCCACAGAACTGCTTAGTGGTCCCTGGGATTTAAAATTATGAGTTTGGTGGTCCTTGAGGTCCAAAAGGTTGGTGACCCCTGCTCCAGATGAATGTTGTTTATTTCTCTTATCAGAAAATTTCCCAGGCTTGTAGGGGTATGGTATAGTTTCCATTCACCAGTAGATGGCACCCTCAGCTTAGGTTTCAGCATTGTTTCAAGTCTGACAGATTAATCCAATTTTAATTCAGTTTATGAAAGCAAAGTCGGGTATTCAAGTAGATAGTTCCAGCATTTTATAATGCCTTTCCAAAACAACGGCTACCCAGTTTGAAAGTCCAATTTGCTATGTTTTAAAAGGTCTTTAGCTTTTCTCCCCTTAGTTCCATTTTTGGGGTCTAGGATTTTTTTTTCTAGGATTGTTTGCCACTTTAACAAATAGTTCTAAGAGTCTATTTTCCTGGATTTTCTTCTTTTTTTTCCCTTTTAAAGTTAGGGTCTAAAAAAAGAATCATTTCACCCAGCTCCTGTCACTGTTCATCTACACCACTCCTGCACTTTCTTTGCTGCCTCAGCTGTCCCAGCTTCATGGCAGCCATAATGGCTGCCTCTTCTCATCATGGATGAGAGGGAAGAAGCCTTGGGTCAAGCAGAAGAGTTGCTGCTCTCCACAACCTGCAGGGCACCCCTCTTTTCTTCATCACCCCTACAGGGTGGCTTTAGCTCCTTTTGGAGCCCTCCAATGGGGAGAACTTGGCATGGGAGCGCGGAGACTCGCTCCTCATGTCCGATCTCGCTGTGACGTCAGCCAGAAGTCCACCGGGGGGGCGAATATGTGTTTTTGTTCTTTGTCTTTTTCATTCACATTTTAAGGTTTTTGTCTAGTTTTGAGTTTTGCCTTTAAATGTTTTCCTTTAGATTTTGTATTTTAATTTTTTTGAATAAAATAAAAAATTATAATTTTATAATTATAATTATATAAGCCATGGTATTTCCTGTGACATTCTATGGAAGTGAAAGTTGAAATTTTAATGAAGCAGGATAAGAAGAATATTGATGGTTTTAAACTTTGATGTTGGAGAAGACTCCTGAAAATATCGTGGACAGCCGAGAAAACAAACTGATGGTTCATTGAACAAATCAACCCAGAGTCCTTACTCAAAGCACAAATAACCAGAGTCAAATTATCCTTCTTCAAACACATTATGTGAAGACCCAACTCTACAGAAAAGGCTCTAATGGTGGGAAAGGTGAAAGGAAAGAGGAGAAGAAAACAACCAGTAGCAAAATGGATAGACTCAGTTGCAGTGGTGATGAAGTGTGATCAGCACTTAGACCACTGTCATGTGACAGAGTTCCATTTTTTCACAAACTGCTAGAAGAGATAATCCATTTTGTAATGAACTTTCAACATGTTTTCTCCTTTCTTGCTATTCAAGCACCAGAAAAATAGCTGATTGCCTAAACTGAACATCAGTCCAAGTGAAGGTAAGCAAGCTGATGTTAAACCCAGATATGGAAGGGTTAATGTTGGTTATTAAAAAGCCAAAGGTTAAGTCTACTCTGGAAGATGTTATGCTCCTGAAAAGTGCAGGGAATCCAGTACATGAATATAACATACTGTATTTGGCAGGACCAATGGACTAAAAAAATAAGATATCTTATAGAAAATGGACAGCCTGGGGGCGATCTATTTTTAAATTTTTCTGCCTACAACATTTACTTCTTAAGTAGCTTAGACAGTTAAATAGCCACATTACTATAGATAAGAACTGTTTTGAATTTTTGAAATATATCTTGGGGATGGACAAATCTATACCAATTCCAGCAGTAAGGCAGAGTTGGATATACCCCCTATACAAAATAATCTAGTAATTAAAGTATTCAAGTATTGGTTGAAGATCTTATTTATGGACCCAGACAATTACCCAAGCTGTAATTTCAAAGAGCAGATCCTTAATATGCCTCTTTGCACTTGGGCTGCCCAACTTTCAAATGCCATCACACAATATGGATTCTTTATCCAATTCCCAGTCCAATCATATCTGAAGGCCAATAAAAGCTTAAAACAAAGTGATGTTGTTGAGGTATTCCCCATTAGGAGAATGAGTGCATTCAGGGAAACATAGTGAGAGTGGTGTTGAATAACACACAACCAGCATACAGATACACTGAATAGTAAAATGTAGGTTTTACTTCCAGTAAATGGGTAAACAAAGTCCAACAAACAGTCCAAATCATAAACAGTTAAAGCAGGTAGTATTCAATACAATTAGTCCAGGGATAATCCAAAAATGAAGTCCAGTATCATAAACAAAGTTCAGTAAACGGAGTTTGCAAACAGTTTGCAAGACTCACAGCAATCCAAGCAGAACAACGTTCAGGCAAAAGGCAACAAGGAAAATGCAAGAAGAAAGCAAACCAGGTTTCTGGCTCCATCTTATGGCCGTCGGAGGAACCTCAGCCAATCAAAATTACAACATTCTCTTAAAGATACAACAGTATTAAATGACTATCCTGGTTTATATATTGCCAACCCAACTGTTAGGTGACTATCATTCCTAACAGATGTGACTGCCTAAGATGTTATTGCATTCCTTAAATATGTTAAGTCTGTGAAGTGGTTGGCTCAACACAAATCTGCTTCCCAGACAGAAAAGTATTTAACAACTTATATGTTTCAACATCTTAGAAGAACTTTGCAGTAGTAGTGAATATCTGTAGCTCGGGTATAGGGTGAGGGTTCATTCTCCAAGCTTGTGGGTTGGTTTACAAACATTTCATTACCAGGCTAGGTAAAGTCTTCAGCAGAGTTTAGGGGATGTCAGTGTCAGTGTTCTTCTGTTTATAAGGGCTTCAGGTGTGGGTGTGTCAAGTGAAGGTCTCATGATGGCTCAGCTGTGGGTCATCAGTGAGTTGATATGGGTCTTGTGGTAAGATTACAGGTCAGGGTCATTGGGAGGTGAACTGCTGGGGGGGCGGCTTTTGTCAGTTGGTTGAGGTTGGTGATGTCTCTGGTTGGCTGTGTGGTTGAATTGGATTCTGAGAGGTTTGTAGGCTGGTTGTAGGTCAATGTGTCTGTTGATGTGATGTGACCCCGGGATGGGCATGAAAGCAACACAGCCAGAGTGAAGGTTTAACTCCCTTTTATTGCTCCAACTTTTCCCCCCAAAGTTCCCACAGTTCATTGTAAGTCCAAGAGCAATGCTCCAAACACACACACACACACACACACACCTCCACTAGTTCCAAGCTGCTGTGAGTCCAGAGGAGCAGCCAGTTCTGAGAACAGCCAGGGTTCAGGAAACTTGGTTCCAGGGAGTCTTCGTTGCACAAAGGGGTCACTGGGGCTGCAGCACAACCCAAAGCAGAGCTGTGTCGCTGAGTACTTGCCCACGACCAGGCTTGGCAAAGCAAGGCAAGTCGAACCCAGGCAAAACAAGGCTAGGCAAAATGGCAAGATGTTGGTAACTGCAAGTGTGGTTGGAAAAAGTCAATGCTTGTTCCTGAAAAGTCCCCCTCCCCACGGTGTCTCTTTAAATCTTATTCCCCAGGTGAGCCTTCTGACAAGGGGCAGGGTGCCCTCCTCCCAAGTCATCTCTTTGCCCTGCGCTGATCCTGCCTCCTCTCCATTCTCTGTGCTCAAGGATCGGGAGGCAAGTGTTGTTCTCAGGAGCTCTGTTGCTCCTCTGCTCCACTGCCTACACTTTCCCTCTCCTCCCCACTTACTTGGTCATCCTGCGCCCTGTCTCTGTCACTGGCAACCCTTCCAAGACCCAAGGGACCGGGGGCTGACTCGTCTTGCTTCTCTGGTCGTTCCTCTAGGGCCAATGAGGCCACGTCATCCTCCTCCGTTGGCCCTGGCTCCATCTTGTCCTCAGACCCAGGCTCCAATGGGGCCTTGACAGTTGATAGAATTGCTTGTGGAGTGCCAGGCTTCAATGAACTCATGAGCGTGGTGGGTGGTAGCGTGGCCAATAATTTTTGTGTTGCTCCAATTGAACTGGTGTTGTTTGATGTCCATATGGGTAGTGATTAAGGATTTGGGATCATGGCATTTGGCCAGGTTACTATCTTAGCTAAGCATGTCTATGTGCATTTCAATAATCACAAACTAATTTCAAGGGAATTTTCAAAGGGAAACCCACCACTAAACACCTATGGCTCAAAACTGTATCAGCACATATCATATATATGGACTTTCGTTTTCCACTACTAATTTGTCTCAAAAATACGTCCTCTGAGTGCTGTGCTTCGTAACATCTCTATAACTTGTAAAGCCATAGTTGAAGAGTGAGCACTATTCAGCTAGGGAACTTCTTGAAGAGATTACTTATTTATTTTTTAACAAAATGACAAAGGAATACTAACATTAAATTGTTGTTTTATTCAGTGATGGGAGCGGAAGTTATACTATTATGCTTAAATTGAGATTGCCTTCACTCTCAATTTAAATTAAAGTCTCGTGGGACTGCCCTTTTAAACTAACGTTCTGATTTCTTCTGTGTTCATAATCCATTGCTATTTTTTAAAAGTTTTGCGACCTTGGACTTCCGGTTGCCAGCTTCGGTGACAGCAGGGATTTGCGTCTCTTCGCGATCCC
>NW_020769599.1:278-12176 GCF_900518735.1 Pseudonaja textilis
TTCCTTCCTTCCTTCCTTCCTTCCTTCCTTCCTTCCTTCCTTCCTTCCTTCCTTCCTTCCTTCCCCTTCCTTCCTTTCTTTCCTTCCTTCCTCCCTCCCTCTTTCCTTCCTTTCTTCTTTCCTTCCTTCCTTCCTTCCTTCCTTCCTTCCTTCCTTCCTTCCTTCCTTCCTTCCTTCCCTTCCCTTCCCTCCTTCCTCCCTCCCTCTTTCCTTCCTTTCTTCTTTCCTTCCTCCCTCCCTCCCTCCCTGATACCAGGATTAAATCTTCAGTCAACAGGAAAAGGGAGAGAATTGGGAATGCCTTGATGAATTCATTGCATCGAGTCTGCTTTATGCAGCTGATCCATGAAGCCCCATCGCTTTCCTGACCGAATTCCTATTAGGTTTTTGTTTTGTTTTTTTTAATAAAAAAAAGAGAGGCTAGATTCCTTCTTAGCGTTCGAATGTAGCCCGGCGTGAATCACATCTAACTGTCACAGCTCGATGATCGTTTCTGATAGTTTATGCAGCTGGCAAGCGATTATCTTCTCTGAGGAATCTCATCCCTGTGGAGACAAGACTGGCCCCACTGCAATACTCCTCGGGAAGGCCCTGAGGACGTGGTTTTGACCAGAGGGATACAGAGCCAGCAGTGGTCTTCAGCAGGTTCTGACCGGTTCTGGAGAACCGGTAGCGGAAATGTTGAGTAATTCAGAGAACCGGCCAATCCCGCCTCTGACTGGCCCTTCCCCTATCTCTTCTCTGCCTCCCATTGAGTCCCAGCTGATCGGCTGGGTCTCCTTTGGTTGCCCTCCCCAGGAGAACGGAGCTGGAAAGCAGGTTAGGGGGGTGGGGAGGGAATGGGGATTTTGCAGTATATCCTTCCCCTGCCACGCCCACCAAGCCACGCCCAACAGAACCGGTAGTAAAAAAAAAAAAAAAATTGAATCCCACCACTGTCCTGATTTGGTCGCTATCAGAGGTCATAGCTAGCATTGTAGGTTGTCTGTGTGCTAAGTTTGGTTGAAACTTGCTGGGGGATGCAATGAGGGGTGGCAATTGAATGGCCTGAGGAGGGAGATCTTCGTTATGTAGAATAGACTGGACCAGGCCTTAATGGCTCATTAACAAAGGTGGGGTGGGCGCTGAGTTTCTGCCTCTCTTGAGTTTCTACTTCTCTTTTTAGGGGAAATATTCTGCCTTTTTAGTACGTGCTAAAAAAAATTTCATTATTCTAGGAGACGGGTGGGTGTTAACTTCCAACAGGAAGTGCCAGGCTGCAGGTGAGTGGATGCCAGCTAGCAGGCGCCGCCGTGATGGATCCGAAATGACAGGTGGCTCTTTAATATTATATTTATAAGCCGCTTAGAAGGTTTCACTTTCATTTTTACTGCTTGCCCTTCCTCCTCACTCTTAAGAGCCTGGTGGTACAGTCTCTGCAAACAATCACACCCTTTGTAGCGTACCTAGATTTGCAACGGAATGGGATCAAGGAATTTTCCTAAACTTTGTTTTTTGATTTATTTCAGGGTTACTCTCAAAGTGTGTGGATGCATCAATGCAGGGCACGTTATCTCCGCTTGCAGAGCTTGGATTCATGGAATGAGTTTACCCCAAATGTAAACATTGCAGAATATACAGCCTCGTGCGACATAACTAAGCCCCCATTTCACGCTGAAGAAACTAAATTATTAACGTATCTTAAAGAGAAAACTTATGGTTAGATAAAATGCTTTTGGAGTAAAAAAAAATCTATTAAAATAAATTTGATTTAAAAAAATATCCAATTAAATGAAAAAAAAATCAGATTTATTTTTTTAAAAAAATCCCATTTATCTAATTTTTAAAAAACCAATCCCATTTATCTAATTTTTAAAAAACCATCCATTTTTCTCCACCCATGACAAATTTAAAATACAACAATTCTTTTAAAGGGGGAGATGGATTCAGAAGCAGACTGCAAAATGCTTTCCTCCCCAAGAAAGCTTAGCCCTCGGAGGCCTGGGGGTCTTTTCCCACTGGGTCCTGCAACCCAGCGGATTTCAGATCTCTAAATCCGAACAAGCAATTGGCTGCCACCTGCCACCTCATTTGTAAGACACCCTGGGCTGAGAATAAGGGCTCAGCGTTCCCTTCCAGCTGGCTGGAAGCGGGGAAAGGAGGGAACCAAAGCAATTTGAGTGTCTTGCAAGCTGGAGAAAAGAGAAGGGCAATTAAAACCATGATATCCAAAGCAAACCAGCATCCTGCTATGGAGTTTCTTCTCCATCTGGGGAGATATGAAACAGGGTTAATATTGCTAGAACACTGGGCTGTATCGAACAAAATGAAATTCAGTGTAGAGAAAAGTAAAGTCCTACACTTAGGCAAGAAAAGCCAAAAGGACACATATAGACTGGGAGAAACCAGGCTCAATAGCAGGAACTGTAAAAGGGATCTTGGAGTCTTAGTGGACAACCAGTTAAATAGGAGCCAAAAATATGCAGCAGCCAAAAAAGCTAATGTAATCCTAAATTGTATTTACAGGGATACAATCAAGATTAAGTGAGGTACTAATACCATTCTATAAAGCCTTAGTAAGGCCACACCATCCAGTTTTGTTCACCACATTACAAAAAAGATGTTGAGACTCTAGAAAAAGTGCAGAGAAGAGCAACCAGGAGGATGAGGGGACTGGAGACTAAAACATATGAAGAACAGTTGCAGGAACTGGGCCTGGCTAGTCTAGTGAAGAGAAGGACCAGCGGGGACAGGATAGCAGTCTTCCAATATTTGAGGGGCTGCCACAGAGAGGAGGAAGGGGGGTCAAGCTATTCTCCAAAGCACCCAAAGGCCAGACAAGGAACAATGGATGGAAACTGACCAAGGAGAGATTCAACCTGGAAATAAGGAGAAATTTTCAGACAGTGAGAACAATCAACCCATGGAACAGAAGTTGCCCTCGGAAGTTGTGGGAGCTTCATCACTTGAGACTTACAAGAAGAGATTGGACTGCCGTTTGTCAGAAATGGTGTAGGGTCTCCCGCTTGGGTGGGGGGTTGGACTAGATGACCTACAAGGTCCCTTCCAACTCTGATTACCTGTTAAGAATCTGCTTTATAATGCCTTAGTTAAGACCACACTTGGCATAGTGCATCCATCTTTGGTCCCCATGATATCAATAAAATAAAATAAAAAACAAAAACGTAGAGACTCTGCATAATAGCTCATATTATCAATCAATAATTGTATAACCTAATATCACTAAAAAAAAACATTTACCTATAATTTTGTTAATTCATATTTTAACAAGATAACTATAGTTTACTTAATTATATTAGTGACTAGGAAATGGATGCACAAAAAAAAGTGGTAAACCAATCGATGCACTGTATGTAAATTCATGAAGAAGGAGGATATTTTTATGTTTTTTGTGGTATGTTTATGTGGTCTTGTTGTTAAAATATAAAAAAAATTTATAAAAAAAAAACCGTAGAGACTCTGGCAAAGGTGCAAAGAAGAGCAACGAAGATGATTCAGGGTCTGGAGACCAAAAGCTATGAAGAACTGTTGCAGGAATTGGATATGGCCGGTCCAGAGAAAAGAAGGACTAGAGAGGGACATCATAGCCATGTTCAAATATTTGAGGGGCCGCCACAAAGCAGAAGAGGAGGTGAAATTATTCTCAAAGCACCTGAAGTCAGGACAAGAAGCAATGGATGGAAATTAAAGAGAGGAAGAGAGGAAGAACCTGGAATTAGGGAGAAACTTCCTGAACAGCAAGAACTATTAACCAGTGGAACTACTTGCCACCAGAAGTTGTGGGTGCTCCATTGCTGGAGGTTTCCAAGAAGAGACTGGACAACCATTGGTCTGGAATGATATAAGGTTTCCTGCCTGAGCAAGGGGGTTGGACTAGAAGATCTCCAAGGTCACTTCCAATTTTGTTATTCCGAAGTAAAAAAAAAAAAAATTAAAAAGACTTGCTAAGAGCAAGCATGAAATGTTTATTTCCATATCTGCTTATTTGGGAAAATTGACACAGCGAATCAAGCCAAATCTTGATAGCCTCTATGCTTCCCTTGAGGTATTTCTTGTCCTTAGGGAAGTCAGGATTTTTCCTGTTTCTTGTTTACAAAAGAGAAATCTGCTAATGAGCTCTGGAAAGTTTTTTTTAAAAAAAAAATCGATTGCCATAGGGAAAAGGCAACAAAAGACAATTTATGAAGAAGGATGATATTTTTATGTTTTATGTGGTATGTCTATGTTGTTAAAATAAAAAACCTTTTTTTTAAAAAAAGAAGACACATGATGCATTGGAATAAGTAAACGACGTATCGGATATTAATATAGTTGACTGTAGATGGGCACTCATGATTTGTCTCGCTTAACAGCGGCAGCCCTCGAGGATCTCTTTTGAGACAGGTTAGATTAAAATTCCCAGACATCTTGATAGGACGGGTTTTTAGTTGACACACGAGGACGACGTTAGAAAGAAGCTTTCCTTTGACCTTCTCAGATTGAATCTGACTTTGAGCATCCAGAGATAAGAGCATGCAAGAGAAGGCCTAGGGACTGGGGATATTCTTTCCAGAAGTCATAAAGAAAAATGAAAATATGAAAGAGAAGAGTGAATGGGAAGGAAAGAGAAAAGGAAGAGGGAAGGGAGAAGAGAAAGGAAAGAAAGGGAGAAGGGAATGGAAGAGGGTAAAGAAGGGAGAAAGGAAGAGAAGGAAAGGAAAGGAAAGGAAAAGAAAGGAAAGGGAAAGAAAGAAAAGAGAAAGGGAAAGAGAAAAAAGGAAAGGAAAAGAAGAGAGAAAGGGAAAGAGAGAGGAAGAGAGAGAGAGAAAGCTATAAATTATAAATCAAAACAAATCCCCCCGCCCCACAAAAAGAAAACAGAAGCTGGAATGAAATAACTGATAAAACACTTTGGCCTCTGCTGCCCAAAATCCAGAGTGCAGGTTCTCTTAAATAAGCTTCCAGACTTGCAATAAATCACTGCAAAATATGGAAGTACCATCTGCCAGAAATAATGAGAAGACCGAGCAAGGTTTCTAGTCAACAATGATTAGTGGGTTTTGTGTGTGTGTGTGTGTGTGTGTGTGTGTGTGTGCTTTGTATCTAATCCCCTGCAATCTTGTATACCCCTTGTCATTTTTTTGGTATCAATTCCTTCTTAATTTCCTTTTTATTCATCGTTTACTGTTTACAACCAACCTATGCCGCTCCTCTCTACAAAAGAGCCCAGAGGAGTTTTCAAATTCAAGGCATACTCCCAGAGGAGTATGCATCAATTCAAGGTAAAAATAAATAAATTATAAAACACGGTATCATCGTTCAGATTTATCTTGAAGTAAATTTTAAAAAGCAAAGTCCTTCAGAACAAAAAGCTGAGCAATTTTTTTTTTTTTGCAGGAACGCTGCTAAAAACAGAAGCCAAACTTCGCCCGTGAGCTAATTCTTCCCCCAAATCTCCAAAATTAGCCACCCGAACATTGAAACTCTCACATTACAGTTGGAACAAAGGTATGGAGACAAAAACATAGGAAGAAAGGCTGCAGGATTTGGGTAATCTGGAGAAAAGAAGGACTGGGAGTGGCAGGGCACGATAGCAGCTTTCCAGCCTTTGAGGGGCTGCCACAGAGAGGAGGAAGGGCTCGACCTGTTTTCCAAAACCCCAGAAGGCTGGATGGAAACTGAACAAGGAGAGGAACAACCTGGAACGAAGGAGAAGCTTCCGAACAGTGAGGACAATTAACCAGTGGAACAGCTTGCCACCAGACACTGTAGGGTTGCTGTTTTTTTTTAAAAAAAAATTGGACAGCCACCTGTCTTAAATGGTATAGGCTGGTTTCCTGCTTTGAGCAGGGGGTTGGACTACAAGACCTCCAAAGTCCCTTCCAGCTCTATTCTGATTCTGATTATAATGTAATCTCTGCTATTGGAATGATGTTGCTTCTCAATTTTTATCACCAAACCTCCATTTCATGCTCAGATCCGTGTAGTTTGCAAGGATAAGGGAGAAGAGCTATCAAGAAAACTTGGATGCTTCCGTGATTTTAGGTTACTGCAATCTGCTGTTAAACTGCTATTAAAAACTTTCAAAAGAGGGAAATAGAGCAACCGTTCCATCTTCATGGTGCTGTTCCTAAATGATTATTCTTCATTTAAAATATTTCTGGCTCACGCTCACACACACACACACACACACTGCATCCTACCGGTTTTCAGGATGGTATATGTCAATAAAATACAATTAAAAATGGAAGACAATGAAAAATAGAACATCGACCCCCAGAACAGGAAAGAATGAGAGGCTACTTTAAAAAAAAACCCAATGCTTAAGTAGGCATCCATGTGAGGGTAGTTATGTCAGCATTCCAACTCACCAACTCCAAACCAAGGAACTCTGAGACAAACAATTCCTCAAAGCTCCATTTTATTAGAGTTGTCATATTGGCACATCTGGGGAAACCTGAATCTGAAAGTATCCGGGTTTTTTCCTTCCTCAAAAGCGAAATCAAAGATCCATCCCCTGCATCTACCGGTCCATCACATGGCCCAATCAAAATGTCATTCCACTTGGAGATATTCCTCTCCGGGTGCAGGGCAACATGCCCTTGACTATCCGAGAAAGAATGTTATTGGGTCTAATTATCTACCCTCTATGAAATCCCCCCTGAAATTCCCAGGCACAAATGTTGCAGCCCGGAAGGTTCCAAATAAAAAATGGCTTCCAAGGATGACAACTTATATCTCTGTACCCCCCATGCATCATCACAAAATCTCCAGAACTGTAAAACCTACAAACTTGAAATTGGGCCCATAGGTTCCTCTTGGCTTCTAGGGACTAAGAAAGGATTTTTTTGAAATGACCATCAGAGCATTTAGAGTATTTCCTATATTATTATTAACACACTCTGATGCTAAAGAGTTCTTACTCCCACTCCCCACCTGGAAAGAAATCTGTTCCAACTGCAGTTCAGCTAAGCCACGCCCAGGCTCCTTGCTGTCTCCTTCTTGCTCACACAGCAAATCCAGTTTCCAAATAGTCCTCAACTCTCACTCCCCACCTGAAAAGAAACCTCTTCCAACTGCAGTTGAGCTAAGCCACGCCCAGGCTCCTTGCTGCCTTTTTGCTCACAGCCAATACTGCTACACTTTCCAAATAGCCCTCAGCTCTCTCATCCCCCACCTGAAAAGAAACCTGTTCCAACTGCAGTTGAGCTAAGCCACGCCCAGGCTCTTTGCTGCCTCCTTCTTGCTCACAGAGCAAATAACTGTTTCAGTTTCTAAACAGCCCTCATCTCTCTTACACATTGGCAGGATGCTGGCCTAATGAATACTGATTGATGCTGGTAGGCAGAGGCATAATTCCCGCCCCCCACCTTATTTTCTTACCCCAAAACTTGCCCAATAACATGGTTTCGTAGCGAAGCATGGGTACCCTGCTAGTGTATATGCGTGTGTGTGTGTGTGTGTGCACGCGCACATTATCATGCATACAAGATAAAATAAAACAAGATGCATCACTCTTTCTTTCCCTAAACATCTGGCACAATTAAGTACACCGGCAAGGGAGGAAATCCCCTCCTCCAGGCATCCATCAGGCAAGCCCACTTCCAACCCAGAAGACACAAACCCTGATTAGAAGCTGCCACTCATTCCCGTAAAAAAAAAACAGACCAGCTACTCCTCGTCTCACCATCAACTGAGCCCAATGTTTCTGTTGCTAAGCAAGGCAGCGGTTAAATGAGATTTTTGCCCCCCTTTGCCCCACATTTTACGACCTTTGTTGCCACAGCGCTTAAGTGCCTCACACGGCCGTTGTTAAGTGAATCGTGTGGTGATTAAGTGAATCAGGCTCTTTTCCCCTCCTCCCACCTTGTTTTTGCACGTCGCAAGAGGGCTGGGAAGAAGTTACAAATAGTGATTCCACGAGACCCGGGCAAGCGCCTGGATTTTGGTCACGTGACCGATAGTTGTAGGTGTGAAAACTGGTCACACGTTACTTTTTTTTCAGTTCTGTTGCAACTTCCGTCATGAAACAAGTGGTTGTTGAGAATTTCCTGTACACAATAGGGAGATGGACCTCAACTCAATGGGGTTCCTAGCTTCTCCTACTACGTCCAACCTTAACGTAGTGATGCGGAACTGCCAGACAGGTGGCATATAAATTTAACAAATCAATGCACCCATCTATCAACGCTTGAGAGAGTAGAAGCGGCACCTGGCCGGGAAATCATTGCAAGGCAGGGAAATATGATCCATAATCCACATCCATAAGCCTCGGTGGCGCAGCGGTTAGAGTGTAGAATTGCAGGCTCCTTCTGCTGACTGATTGCAATTTGGCAGTTTGAATCCCACCAGGCTCCAGGTGGACTCAGCCTTCCATCCTTCCAAGGTGGGTCAAATGAGGACCCGGATTGTTGGGGGCAAGAGGCTGACTCTGTAAACTGCTTAGAGAGGGCTGTAAAAGCACTGTGAAGTGGGATATAAGTCTAAGGGCTACTGCTGTTCCTTTCTTATCTTCTTTATTTTCCTTCCTTCCTTCCTTCCTTCCTTCCTCCTCCTTTCCTTTCCTTTCGTTCCCTTCCCTTTCCTTTCCTTCCTTGAGCCATTGTGGCACAGTGGTTAAAATGCAATATTGCAGGCTAATTCTGTTCAGCAGTTCGAATCTCACCAGACTCAAGGTTGACTCAGCTTTCTGTCCTTCCGAGGTGAGTAAAATGAGGACCCAGATTGTTGGGGGCCAGAGGCTGACTCTGTAAACCACTTAAAGAGGGTTGTAAAAGCACTGTGAAGCGGGATATAAGTCTAAGTGCTATTGCTATTCCTTCCTTATCTTCTTTATCTTCCTTCCTCCTCCCCTTTCATGTTTCCTTCCATCCATATTTTTCTTTTCTTCCTCCCTCCCTCTTTTCCTCCCTCCCAGTGATTAGAATGCAGTATTGCAGGCTAACTCTGCCCCCTGCCAACAGTTCGATCCTGACCGACTGGCTCAAGATGGACTCAGCCTTCCATCCATCCGAGGTGGGTCAAATGAGGACCCAGATTGTTGGGGGCAAAGAGGCTGACTCTGTAAACCGCTTAGAGAGGGCTGGAAAAGCACTGTGAAGCGGTATATAAGTCTAAGTGCTACTGCTACATGGAAAGAAAAGGACAGAAAAACGTCTATGCTCATAAGACCGCGATACCTCTCAAAGGGAGGGAAATCCCCAATGTGGAGAGATGAAGGACTTTATGAAGAAATATGCCTTTTACAGATAGTCCTCAACTTACGACCACAATAGAACCCAACATTTCTGTTGCTAAGCGAGATGGTTGTTAAGTGAGTTTTGACCCATTTTACAACCTTTCCTGCCACAGTTCTTAAGGGATTCAGTGCAGCTGTTGAGTTGGTCTCACGGTCGGTCAATGAATCTGGCTTTCTGTTGAGTTTGCTTGTCAGAAGTTTGCAAAAGGGGACCGCGTGACCCGGGGACGATGCAACCGTCATAACTGTGAGTCAGTTGGCAAGCATCTGAATTTGGTCATGTGACCCTGGGGATGCTGCACGAGTCATAAGTGTGGAAAACAGTTCACTTTTTTTTTCCAGTGCTGTTGTGGCTTTGAATGGTCCCTAAATGAACTGTTGTAGGTCAAGGACTATCTGTATAAAGCGGTACTAATGTTCTCTTGCAGCCATCGCATTACCTAATTAGGTAACATCATCAATGCTTCTGGTGGCGTACATTGGCGACAGTTTCCCTATCATAGCAAGACAAGAAGCAGCGCATGGAAACTAGCCAAGGAGAGAAGGAATTTGGAATCAAGGGGAAATTTTCTCACAGGTAGGGCAATTAACCAGTGGAACAGCTGGCCTCCAGAAGTTCTGGGTGCTCCATTACTGGACAGCCCCTTGTCTGAAATGGTATATAGGGTCTCCTGCTTGAGCAGGGGGCTGGACTAGAAGACCTCCAAGGTCCCTTCCAGGTCTATTCTGATTAATTGATTAATCAAGGAGAGAAGCAACAGAGAACTAAGGAGAAACTTTCTGACAGTTAGAAGAATCAACCAGTGGAACAGAAGTTGCCTTCAGAACTTGTGGGTACTTCATCACTGGAAGTCTTTAAAAAGAGACTGGACCGCTATTTCTCTGGAATGGAATAGGTTCTCCTGCCTGAGCAGAGGGCTGGACTAGAAGACCTCCAAGGCCCCTTCCATCTTTGTTGTACTGTATTCTACTCAAAATAAGGAGGAATTTCCTGATAGTGAGAAAAAGTAGCCAGTGGAACAGCTTGCCACTAGAGGTTGCGGGTGCTTCATCACTGGAGGTTGATGAAGTCACTTATCTGAAATGGTCTAGGTTCTCCTGCCTGAGCAAGGGGCTGGACTAGAAGACCTCCAAGGTCCCTTTCCAAACTCCTGTGATCCTGACGGCTTGCAACGACCGCCCTGGCACGCAAAGCAGCTCCGCGCGGCTCCCGGTTCCTCCAGTCCGGGCCTCAACCCAAACCGGCTTCGCTTCTCCATCTCCGTCCTCTCCTTTTCGAGGCCGAGGCGGGGAGGGCAGAGAGAGAACCCTGGCCGTTTCAGCCCCAGTGGACGGCGTGGGGAGGGAGGGGGGAGAGAGAGGCAAGCGGGCTCCCGGCGGATGCCAAGGGCGAGGCTGGGTGGAGGAAGGGAGGGAAGGAGGCGGAGAGAAGGACACCGAGGCCCCCTTTTCCTCTATCTAAAGCCCACGAAGTGCGACTCCCATCCGCGGAGAAAGAGACGATTCAGCACCACGGCGCTGGACAGCTCCCCGAGAGAAGGAGGGGGGAGAGCGAGAGAGGCTTTGGGGGACCCGCTCAGGGAGGGAAAAGGGTGACGTCATCGCGCGCTTCTCCCCCCCCCCCCCCCCCCCGGGGCCCGCCCCGAGGGGGGGGGGGGGGAGGGGGGGGGTGCTGCGAGGGGTCCGGGGACGGTTCCTTCCCCCCCCCCCCCGCAATACACACAAACACACACACACACACTCACCAACGGCTGCATCTCTGCGCGCACGGCGGGCACCTGGAAGCGGTCGATCTCCTCCATCATCGTGCCGGCGGGCGGTCAAAAGGAGGAGGAGGAGGAAGAGGAGGAGGAGGAAGGAGGGAAGACCTCGGCCGCCTCACTGAGGCCGGGGGTGGCCCTCCGCCGGTGCCGGTGCCGGAGCCCGCCTCATCCCTGCCGCCAGAGGAGCCCGAGCCGCCGGCCGTCGTGACTCAGCCCCCCCTTTGCCCTGCCCCGGATAAGCGCGCGCCACTGCGCAGGCGCCGACGCAGCCCGGAAGGAGGGAGGAGGGAGGGAAAGGCGGAGGAGGGAAAAGGGAGGGCAGCGCGCCTGCGCGAAGCCCGGCCCGTCGGAGGGGCGCTCGGGCCCGCCTCATTTGCATAGTCATGAGGGGGCGGGGGAGGAATCCTCACGGGCGGAGTCCTGTCAGGTTCAATTTATGTATATAAAATGTGTATGTATATATATATATTTATATATATGTTTATATATATAAATCCTTCCTCGGCCCGCTCGAGAGGGGTTTGCCGCTGGGGAAGGGAAACAAAAAATAAAAGGGTGGGGGAGGGAAGAAAGCGAGGGAAAGATGGCGGCGCTGTGGCTCAGTTAGACGGCCCTTCTCGCCTTCGGCGGCCGCCTCTGTGGTGGCTTCCGGTTGGTTGCCAGGGATGCCGGAGTCAACTTCCGGCAGCTGACGAGCCAGATTGAAAGCAGAGGACGGCCGTGGCTGAGGCGGCGGCGGCGGCGGCGGCGGAGCTGCTGTTCTCGACATGCCCGCGAAGGATCTCTACCGGCGCAAGCAGGTACGGATGGGCGGGGGTGGGGGGGGAGGGTGAGCGGGGGCGTGATGTCACCGTGACGCCATCGCGCCACCCGGTGACGTTACCCGGTGGGCGCACCAAAGATTGCCAGAATGGTCCC
>NW_020769599.1:13559-21059 GCF_900518735.1 Pseudonaja textilis
AACGTCTCGCTTACCAGCAGAAATTTCTGGCTCAATTGTGCTCTTAAGTCGAGGATTAGCTATACTGCTTTCCATACCCAGCCTTGCCTATTTCTACCAGAAAAGTATTAGTTTGGAGTGAGCTGGCAGTAGATAACGCCATGAAATGCCTTAGGAATATTTCTCTAGAATGAATCATGAGCTTTAGTCAACCTCATCGGGTTGAGAGCAATTAATTCAATGACGATCGCTGATCTCACGCAAAACCTAATTACAGTTTCATTTTGTCTCCTCTCCAGAGTCAACTTGGAATTCGACCTTCAAAAACAAATGTCAGGAGAAGGGTAAACAATTTCATTTTTTTTAAGTGCATTTTTCTTTCAAGTCACCGCAACAATCTCAATGGATGGTGTTTTTTTTTTCAAGTATGTTTGGCTTTGTGGTTTAAATCATTGATTTACACCACAAAGAAGAAGAAAGAAAAAGAAATCGTTTCTGCACTGATCTTCCTCTGTCCTAAGTAAATAAACTCGGGAATAAGCCTCACAGCTTCCAATTTAACAAAAATAATTGGTTAAGCTTTAAATATTCACAATCAAATCTGGCCTTTAAATACAATCTGTTGGACGCATTTTTGGAGATAAAATGACATTATTAGTGGTACATGGTTATGGCAGCTGAATTCTATTTAATCAGATATCTAGAAGGATCCAAAAAGTCAAAATGACAATTGCAGTAGCAGCAGGATCAAACCCCCACCCTACCTCCCTTTGTATGTGTGAACACGACTACCAGTATCTATTTTCTCCAGGTCTCCTCTCAGTCGTTTTCAAAAATTATCATTTTAATCTAATATATCAAAAATGTTTAATCACATTACAAAATATACGGAGTCTTCCGAATGAAGGCGAATATCTATGTCCCAGATTGCAAGATCCAGTCTGGGTTGGACACTGGGACTAAAGGTTTTTTCTTCCAAGCTTTCGGACCAGTGGTGGGATTCAAAAATTTTTACTACCGGTTCTGTGGGTGTAACGTGGCTTGGTGGACGTGGCTTGGTGGGTGTGGCAGGGGGATGATATACTGTAAAATCCCCCTTCCCTCCCCACCCACTAACCTGCTTTCCAGCTCCGTTCTCCTGTGCAGGGCAACCAAAGAAGACCCAGCCAATCAGCTGGGACTCAAGAGGCAGAGAATAGATGGGGGGCGGGGCCAGTCAGAGGCAGGATTTGCCGGTTCTCTGAACTACTCAAAATTTCCGCTATCGGTTCTCCAGAACTGGTCAGAACCAGCTGAATGCCACCTCTGTTTGGGACTCACGTACGAGGACAAATCGTGCATTGCAAAGGTCGCTCAGAGATGGGCGATACTTCTAATCTAATCCACCGGATCCCCTGAGTGGATTGCCCCCATGAGCATTGTTAGGGATACACCCTAGCAAGATCTGCAGGGCAGTCAGGCAAAATACGTGAGATAAACGTTGTTTGTAGCTTACACTCAGTAAACCAGATACACAGTGCCAATTAAATAGTTTTATTCCAGCAAGAGTTAAAGCATAGTCAAAACAGTCCATATATCATTCACTTAGTTCAGTCCGTCCAGGGATTATTCATTTGCAAATTCCAGTGTCGAAAAAGAGAGGTCAGTACACTTACAAATATCAGTCCGGTGATATATCTCCTCGCAGTAGAGAGATATGAAGAACTCAAAAAACTCCTCTCTTCCTGCAAAGACACAGCTAACGAACCATCAATGTAATCCAATCCAGTAATTGTCAGTAATTGCCAGGGAATCGTCAGCGTCTCGTCAGCAATCAATCAGGTTGTCTTGCTCCCTCTTATGGTGGTTTCACACCACACCCAAAATACATGCTTTACAGTTTTAAAGTGACACACACTTAAACTAACAATCATAGCTTATATATATTATTTTACCCAAACTACGTTAGGTGACCTATGTTATACCTAAGAAGTATGTAGGACCGACGGGGAGGAAGCGAACCACCAGATTCCAAGAACACAAGCGAGCAGTTAGACAAGGAGACCTTGCAACAAACAAGGTTGCAAATTCAATTTCGCAGCTATTAAGATTGTTGGCCGAGCAGGGACAAAAATTGCCAGGGAAATTGTTGAAGTCTGGGAAACGGGCCTCTCGTCAGTCAACCAGGATTGCTGGTTTGCCACTTATCAGCAACTTAGAAGCCAAGGGCTTGGCAGCACAAGGAAACAACGGCCAATGACTTAATAACCAGCTACCAACACCCCAATCAACAACAAAAAAACCACACACAACCAGGCACTATACCATGCACAGAGTAGCCCAAAACACATGCTGTGATAAAGAAATTGATCACAGCACGAGTCCGAAAACTGGGAAGACTAAACCTTGGTCTTATGACTTTGATTGGAAACTTTGGAGTCTTCGTTCAATATTTTTTTTTTAATTTTAAATACAAATAATGCAAACATAGTACACATACATCTAAATACAAAAAAAAAAGAGAAACAAAATCCCCGGATACCATTTTTCCCCCCTTATATTTCTTCTTCTATAACAATTAAAAGACATACAATATATTCCAATTATGCCCTTATCCTCTCCAAAGCAACATATATTCTTGAGTAGGTTTATTCCTTTTGCCTTCCACTAACACTGTTTTTATAAAATCCCCTCTATTTCATTATAATTGTTTGCTTTTAATCATCCGTTTTTTAAATTTAATTTCTGTTAATTTATCATTTGTTGCCATACTCCAAATTTCATTATAACACTCATTCCTTTGAATATCCCAATTTCATCCCCAATATTTAGCCATCCCTAATCTAATTCCCATTATCAAATCAATTTGATTTACACTCAGTTCTTTTTTTGTTTCATTTATATCCTGTTTTCCCACCACCACCAGTAATGCAATTCTCGGTGACATATCTAAATTTACGTTCAGTTATCCTTCCGTAACACAAGAACTCTTCCATTCACCTGTGGATTTCAATTGATAGAAGCAAAACATATAGACCCATTTTTCTCCTTCAAAATATTTTCCTTTGGTATAACTGCTGGACAGATTATTGATTACTTACGACAGTTCACTATGATTTGCAGTTACCAAAAATTAACAAATTACTCTCAGAGTAGTAATGGGGGACTTTAACTACAGTGACCTCAATTGGGAGACAAACTCTGGATCAGTTGGGACTTGGAATAACTTTATGGTCACTTTGAATGTACACTAATCGGCATACATTAAAATGAAACATCGCTGCATACAGCTAGCTCCCAAAGGGTCACCATCTTCATCATACACTAAAATAAATAAATAAATAAATAAACAAAATAAATAAGTAAATAAGCATGTAAAAAACAGTTGCTTGAATTGGGTCTCTCTAATTTAATGAAAAGAAGGACTAAGGGAGACATGATAGCCATCTTCCAATAATTGAAGGCCAAGAGAAGAGGGCGGGGGGTGTCAAGGTATTCTCCAAAGCAGGGGTCCCCAACTACCATGCCGGGGACCGGTACCAGTCCGTGGAACATTTCCTACCGGGCCGCCGGTTTGCTGGGCACCGCCATCTTGTTTGACGAGAAAGTGCTTCCGGGTGAGCTTTTCCGGTTGGAAAGCAGTGTTGGGGTCCTGAAGGAATCCGCGCGCCTTAGTTTTATCGAAGGGGGGGGCTTTGAATGAAACTAAGGCGCGAGGATTCTTTCAGCACCCAAGGCAAGGCGAGCCGAGCGACCGTCCCGAAGCCGTCCCAAAGCGAAGCCCATCGACAAAGGTACAAAGGAGGAGTTGAAGGTGGCGGGGAGAAGCGGGGGACGGCTGGCTGGCCGGTCGCTCGGCTCGCCTTGCCTTGTCATGCGTGCTGATGCTGGTACCGGGCCACGGATCATTTTGTGATGCCCGTACCGGGCCGTGGCACAAAAAAGGTTGGGGACCACTGCTCCAAAGCACCAGAAGGACAGGACAAGAAGCAACGGATGGAAACTAACCAAGCAAAGAAGCAACCTAGAACTAAGGAGAAACTTCTGGACAGTGAGGACAATTCATCTGTCATGCCCCTGTTGGAGTCTGACTCTGAGGGAGAGGAGGAACAGTCGACAGGGAGTGGGAGTGGGCCTCCGGAGGTTGTGGAGGAAACTGGGGAAGGACACAGGCCGGATGGGCATTCAGAGGAAGACCCAGGCGGATAAGGAAGAAACGTGAATGGCGTGGTCTGTGGGGGAGGAAAGGGCCTTGATCCCCTTCATGGGCTGCAGCTGCGAGGACTGTTTAAAAGGACAAACTGCACATGGCAAAGTTGCTGGAAGCAAAGCGTGGAAATAATTCTAGTCTATCGGTTCTTATCTGAGTTCTTGCCTCCTTCCCAATGTGTGTATTTTGATATCTGTGGATGTCTTCAAGCCCTTATCCTGCCTTGTCTCATTAATTGCTTCAGTGTGGTTTGTGCTGTTTCTTTTGTTTTCATATTTATAATTTATATCTATTTTGAGTTTGAGTGGAATTTCTTCCTTTTTGCAACTGTTTGTGGGGGAGTTTTCTTTTTCTCTAGTCAATGATAATTGGAGCTTTGAAGCCAAGTTGAAGGAATTAAAGGGACTTCACCTGTTTTCGTGACTTTGTCGCTTTTTGTATCCTACCCTGGGTCATCACATAATCGGTGGAACTACTTGCCTCAAGAAGTTGTGGGTGCTTCAACGTTGGAAGCTTTTAAGAAAAGATTGGACTGGCTTTATCTGAAATGATACAGGGTAATGATCCTGCTTAGGCAGGGAGTTGGACCTCTATCACTGATAATGTTAGCTAGTTGGGTCATGAAAGGTCTGCAAGAAAGCAACCCAGCTCAGGGAGCACCAAGGAACCCACAGTTCAACCCTGAGCTCTAAATATTCTCTTCGGTTGACGTGATCCAAGAAGCCTGCCTTCCAATGCATGTTAACTCTTACAAAGCGGCCAAGCTTTTTGACACTTAAAGTCTTCTCCGTAAAACCTGATCTAGAACTCACAATCTGGTCCAAAATCACCCAGCTGGCTTTCATAGAATAGAATAGAGCTGGAAGGAACCTTGGAGGTCTTCTAGTCTAACCTCCTCCAGCAGGAGACCCTGTACCATTTCATACAAGTGGTTGTCCAATCTCTTCTTGAAACCTCCAGTGACGAAGGCAAGCTGTTCCTCTGGATAATTGTCCTCCCTGTTAGGAAGTTTCTCCTTAGTTCTTGGTTGCTTCTCTCCTTGATTAGTTTCCATCCATGGTTTCTTGCCTTCAGGGGGTTTGGAGAATAAATTGACCCCCCTCTTCTTTGGGGCAGCCCCTCAAACACTGGAATACTGCTCCTATGTTACCCCTAATCATCTACTTTGATCAACCCTCCTGTTTCCATGACCTTTGCAGTACAATGCAGATAGTCCACCACTTTTCAAAAATGGCGTAGGGTCAATGCAATCCTAAACTGCATTAACAGGGGGATTTAATGAAGATCACATGATGTACTAATACCATTCTGTTATGACTCCCCTTCAAAATTCAAACGAACAAAACAGAAAGCAGCCGTTTCACAATTAAATCAAACTGAAAGAAGTCTTACAAGATAACGGCTGGCAGGAATCTCAATCCACAGCATAAATCTTTACTCTGTCCGGCAAACCAGTCCTGGCAATAAATCTCCAGTCTCAGAGCTTCTTGCTGTAACGTCCTCACTCAATAAGTCACTTTGTTCCTGGCAAATTGTACCAGCCCAGCTGTGTCCTTTTATACTCATTGAGGCAACGTGCTCATTTACTGACTCGCCCTCCTCCTTCACTCCAGCTGATTTTGCCTTCTCAACCGTCTTCTGTTCCTTACATTTAACCACAAATTTTCCAAGTTCTCATCTCCACTAGAAGACTCTCTCAAAACTTCCCTGTCAGCCATTCCCAGCTGTTGATCAGATAAGGAACCAGAGGAGGTCAAAGGTCCTGACAATTCTAATACATCAGGTCTGCCGTCCTTTGTCACGTCCATCTCCTCATCCTGGTTACCAGTCCAATCACTGAGCCATGCCGGCTCATATTTTTCTGCCATGTCCTCCTCACTTGAACTCATATCAGTCACAGGAGCTGAATCCAAGCCCGGAGCCACAACACCATTCTATAATAGAGTCCTGCATCCAGTTTTGCTCACCACACTATGGATGTTGAGACTCTAGAAAAAGTGCAGAGAAGACCAACCAGGATGATTAGGGGACTGGAGACTAAAACACATGAAGAACTGGGCCTGGCTAGTCTAGGGAAGAGGAGGACCAGGGGAGACAGGATAGTAGCCTTCCAATGTTTGAGGGGCTGCCCCAGAGAGGAGGAGGAAGGGGTCAAGCTATTCTCCAAGGTACCCGAAGGCCAGACAAGAAACAATGGATGGAAACTGAACTAGGAGAGATTTAACCTGAAAACAAGGAGGAATTTTCTGACAGTGAGAACAATTAATCAGTGGAACAGAAATTGCCTTCAGAAGTTATGAGAGCTTCACCCCTGGAAGCTTCCAAAAAGAGACTGAACTGCCATTTGTCAGAAATGGCGTAGTAGAGTCTCCTGCTTGGGTGTGCGGGGTTGGACTAGATGACCTAGAAGGTCCCTTCCAAATCTGCTATTCTAATCTATATTCAAGGGATCAGAAGTTGCCACCAGAAGTTGTGGGAGTTTCATCCCTGGAGGCTTTCAAAAAGAGACTGGACTGCCCATCTGTCAGAAATAGTGTAGGGTCTCCCGCTTGGGTGGACAGGGGGTTGGACTAGAT
Organism: Pseudonaja textilis; assembly: GCF_900518735.1. The sequence goes on from NW_020769599.1 coordinate 20,304, forward strand.
GTCCTACAAGGTCCCTCCCAACTCTGTGAATCTATCTAACTCTCCCATGCCTTCTGGAAAAAAAAAATTGTCTTCTACCTCTCTATCTAGCCCATGATCCAACCGAAGCGATATGTTACGTGGACTCTTTACGCTCTAGAATACGTTTCCGAGCTTTGTCACGCCGACCGGAACGTACGGTGAAACAGCCTTTGCCTCGAATCCCCGAAGATTTGCTGCTCACTTGGTGCAAAGCTGGGACAACGAGCAGGGCTGAATCCTTGGATTAATATTCCATCCATCCCCGCGGAGGGCAGGCATGCGGAGAGCAGTCTAATGACTGGAGGGGCTATTCCCCCTAGGAGGGACGGTTTCGAGCAAAGCTCCCGCGAGAAGCAGACGGAGGAGGAAAAGAGGTGGATTTGAAATTCTGCTCAGGGTAGCCTCCTCAGACAAAAAGGGGACGATCGCCTCGGGCGCCCGAGCTCGTTTTGAATCAATGCCTCCTATCCTTCCGAATAGGGACTTCAGTTCATCGGTTGTTCTTGTGATCAGAATGCAGAATGAGTCGGAAGGGACCTCGGAGGTCTTCTAGTCTAACCTCCCCTCGCTCAAACAGGAGACCCTATCCCACTTCAGACAAATAGATGTCCAATCTCTTCTTAAAAATCTCCAGTAATGGAGCACCCACAACTTCTGGATGGCAAGCTGTTCTACACTGGTTAAATAACAGAATCATAGAATTGGAAGGGGCCTTGGAGGTCTTCTAGTCTAGCC
>NW_020769599.1:26059-31059 GCF_900518735.1 Pseudonaja textilis
GCAGGATTCCAAGAATGCAAATGTCCCTACAGAACACCTTTGCCACTAGAGACGCGGCTTTCTCTTAGAAAGGGGGTTTTGTGAAATTTCTGCAATTCAAGCTACCATAGATATTCAAATGCTTCCTCAAAAGTAATTTTTAAAAAAACCAGAATGTACTGAGAGCTCACAACCTGAACGATCAGGAATGCCGATGGGTTCCGGATCTGGCTGGGATGGAAGGCAGTTGCAACGGTTTTCTTTGCAAAGCCATATTTTCGTAGGGCAAAAATACAAAAAGGCAGAATTTTTATAGCTCAGGGGTCCTCGGCGCTCTCTGAGCTTGGTGGTTTTCTTGCAGATGTTTCATGACCCAACTAGAGAACATCATCAGTGCTAGAAGGGAGAGGGGTTTGTGGAGAGGAGGAGGAGGAGGAAGAGGAGGAGGAGGAGGAGCAGGAGGAGGAAGACTGCGAGGTCCTTGGCGCTCTCTGAGTTTGATGGTTTTCTTGCAGATGTTTTGTGACCCAACTAGGTGATCTCATGAGTCTAGTGATGATGAGGCTACCTATTGTGGGCTATGAAACGCCCGCAAGGAGACAGCTAAGCTCAGAGACCACCAAGAAACGCCCCCCCAAAAGGCAAAAATCCCCAAATTCTTTCAGTCTGTCAATGCAGAAGCAGATTGGAATGGTTGAAAGCACCCATGGACTTCCTAGCGCATTGATGGCCTTCCCTGCCCATCGCTAACCGGCTGTGTGGTTCTTTTTTCTAGGATGAAGAGGGGGGCGTCGAAGTGGGTGAGGGGGCCGAGGAGTGGGGCCAGGCCAAGACATTAATCAAGCCCCCAGACCAGCTGGACCTGACTGATGCGGTAAGTAACATTTGGGCTAGAGGCCAAAAGTGGGAGGAGGAAAAGATATAGGATAGCCATCTGCCTGAAATGGTATAGAGGAGGAGGGTTGGACTAGAAGACCTCCAAGGTCCCTGCTAATTCTGTGATTCTGAGGACACATTGGCAACATTTGGCGATTCACCCATAAGCTGAACTCAAGCAAGTTAAAATCCTTACACGCTTTGAATTACTAGGGACATAACAGTGGTGCCTTGGTACTCCGCTGCTTTGGAACGCATCCAATTTGATACTCAAAATTTGGCATTTTGAGACCAAAAATCCCTCCCGGTATTCATCGTTTGATACTCAACGCAAAACTTGGAACTTGTTGGTGTGAACTGCCTTGGGACTCGTTAAAGTTACTCTTTATGGGGGAAAACTTGGTTTGTTACTCATCGTTTTTGATATTTCATGTCGGAAAAAAAATCCATAATTCCTACAGAAACTCAGCCTTAAAAATAAATAAATAACCCACGCTACGTATTTCTTAAATGTATCTGTTTTTATGCCTCGGCCGGTTACGCACTGTGGGAATGTTGTGCGCGATGAATCTCTTTTCCACCGCAGGAACTGAAGGAGGAAATCACCCGTATCCTGACCGCCAACAACCCCCATGCTCCACAGAACATTGTCCGGTACAGTTTTAAAGTAAGCGCTTCTCCCTCCGCTGACACACACACACACACACTCTGCAATGTGTGAATCACTGATCCTCTAAAAGTAGGGCAAGCCTGCGTGATATCAATTTCATTACTTAATTTAATATAACTTAATTTAATAACTCAAATCAATACTGCACGAGTCAAAAAGAGGGCTGTGAAAATATCTACAGACCCCTCACATCCCAGACATAAACTGTTTCAACAATTTTGGTGGTCCGCAGAGAAATGTCACCCCCAGAACACACACACCCCCCGAAGCAATTAATCCAGGCTGCATGGGAACACAAGGCTGCACCACCCACATGGCCCACGGGACCCCTCCCTGCCCGAGACTCACTCCTTACCTGGCAAACTTGCCTGCTAAATTGCTATTTTTCCTTTTTTCCCCACCCCGACCATCATCTGTTCTGCTGCGCCAGGAGATTTAGGTTAGCTAGAAAGCAGTAAATCGTTGCATTTCCTGCTTTCTAGCTAGTCTTTAGATTTTTGGCTCTGCTTTTAAGCAGAGCCGAACCTTCCTTAGGACTGAAGCTTCTACTATTCGGTGCAGACTCAGGCAGCAAATTGCAGAAAGATAGATCTCTGAGTGAATCTGGGATTCTGTGAGTAACTCAGTCTGCCTGCCTGCTTTGCCTGATTTTGGGTCAAAGTTGCTCTTTTTTTAATAAAAATTCAACATTTACATAAATATTTACAATATTTACATACAACCCATGCCCAGCCAGTCACATGACCACCAAGCCACACCCACAAATTAGGCCACACCCACAGAACCAGAAATTTGAATCCCACCTCTGCCTTTCGGTGTTTGTGTATGAGAGAGAGGAAGAGGTTAGATCAGATCTCTCTCTCTCTCTCTCTCTCCCTCCCTCCCTCCCTCCCTCCCTCCCTCCCTCTCTCTCTCTCTCTCTCTCTCTCCCACCACCGTCAGCAATCAATCCAAAATCATTTTAGTGATCCCCGGGATTTAAAATTATGAGTTTGGTGGTCCCTGAGGTCCAAAAGGTTGGCGACCCCGGACTAGATGACCCACAAGGTCCCTTCCCACTCGTGAATCTAAAAGGGGATCCGACCTTTTTGCAAGTGCCTTCCCCTGTCTACTTAAGCTAAAACAGTCTGATGTCGGGAAGGTTAAACGAGAGCCGGAGTGAAAGCGTTCCTTCTCTCTTCCTTTCTCCAAAGGAAAGGGCCTACAAGCAAACCTCAGTGGTGGAGCAGATGGCAGTTCACTTCTCTCTTTGTGGGAACCTGATCTTCAAAGATTCGGATGAGGGTCGCAGGCAGGGCATGAGGGCCAGCTCATCCGGTAGGTATTTTGTCCCATAAAAGCCGGGCACAGCGACACACCTTTGGCATGTTGGAGAGGCCAGGTCTGAGTAGATATGCTGCGGACCAAACCTTTGGAGAGGGGAAGGAAATCCCAGTGGTGGGATTCAAATAGTTTTACTACCGGTTCTGTGGGCGTGGCTTGGTGGGCGTGGCAGGGGAAGGATATGTTGTAGTTCGCCGGGAGCAGGTACAGACGGCTGAGGTCTCGGAGAGCGAGGACTCAGATGAGGGGCTTGCGTGTGAGGCAGGGATGGGGCCAGGACCATCAGGGAGCAGAGTGCTGCCTTCGGAGATGGTGGAGGCTGGCAGCAATGATGAAGAGCACCCCGAGGAGCCTGTACCAAGTGTATGTGCACGCAGGGCTGCTCGAAGGAAAGGGCAGCTGCAGCAGCACAGATAACTCGGGAGTAAGGCTGCAAGGTAGCGGCCCCTCCCTTAAGAGATAAAAGCCAGTTGAGAAACCGGAGTTCTTTGCAGGAAGCAAAGACGTTTTTGCACTCAAGCCTTGTGGACGTTCGGACTCTATTAGCTGGTGTTTAGAGACTCTTTGTGTTTGAAATATTTCTTAGTAACTTTATCTGTTGTTCTCGGCAGCCTTGCAAAACCTTGGCAAGGAGCTAATTAGTTGGAAGCAGCCTTTTACCCGTGAAGGAACGGGATTCGTGAAGAAACATTAAAAGGTTGTGCTGTTACCTTTGTCTTGTGTTTGCTTCCTTGGAACCAGGTTTGGGTCAGAACAGGATACTGCAAAATCCCCCTTCCCTCCCCACCCCACTAACCTGCTTTCCAGCTCCATTCTCCTGTGCAAGGCAACCAAAGAATATCCAGCCGATCAGCTGGGACTCAATGGGTAGGCAGAGAAGAGACGAAGGCAAGGCCAGTCAGAGGTGGTGTTTGCCAGTTCTCCGAATTACTCCAAATTTCGGTTCTCAAGAACTGGTCAGAACCTGCTGAATGCCACCTCTGGAGAAAAGCAATGGGGATGAGCCACACAGATGGACCGTAACTTATTTGGGGTCCTTGGTGCTCTCTGAGCTTGGTTATTTTCTCACAAACGTTTCATTACCCAACCAGGGAATATCATCAGTGCTAGAAGAGAGTGGGGTTTGTGGAAATGAGGAGGAGGAGGAGGAGGAGGAGGAGGAGGAGGAGGAGAACTGGGGGGTCTTTGAGCTCTCTGAGCGGTTATTTTCTTGCAGATATTTCATTACCCAACTAGATCAGTGCTAGAAGGGAGTGGGGTTTGCAGAAAGGAGGGAGAGGAAGAGGAGAAGGACTTTGGGGTCCTTAGTGCTCTTAGAGATCGGTTGTTTTCTTGCAGACATTTCATTACCCAACTAAGTAATATCACCAGTGCCACGGATTTTTTGGTGTTTGGGAGGACTTTGATTATTAAAGAGATGTTCACTTTTAAGACCGATCCAGAAAATTCCACCCTTTTCCTTTCTCAAGATGGAATCAGGGTTCCCTGCCATTTTGGGGGGGGGGGAACTATCATAGGCAAAGGAGACTCCCAACAGCCAATGGTAGCCAGAATGGATGGCTGGGGAATTCTGGGAGTCAAAGCCCATCCATCTTAAAGTAGCCGAGGTTGAGAACCATTGTGTCATGCCCCTGTCCGAGTCTGAATCTGAGGAGGAAGACAGACAGCTGACAGTGGGAGTATGGCTCCCTTGGCTGTGGAGGAAACTGGGGAAGGGCAAAGTCCGGCTGGGCAGAGCAAAAGAGAGGTAGAACAAGGGAGAGGGAGTTCAGAGGAAGACCCAGGCCCACCCCCTCTTCATCCTAGGGCACGCAGGGAGGAACGGAGAAGGGAGCAAGATGAGTTGGGTGGCTTACGGGGGAGGAAAGGGCCCTGATTCCCTTCATTAGCTGCAGCTGGGAACTCAGTATATAAAAAAAGACAAGCTGTGCGCAGGAAGCTGTTGGGAGCAAACGCGACTTTATCGTGTATCGTCGTGGCTTATCTGTGTTCCTGGAGTCTTCCCAATTGTGTAAGTTTTGCCGGGCCTTCAAGTTTGAAATTCCTTCTCCTACCGTGTCAAGCTAATTACTTCAGTTTGGTTTGTTTGGATTTTAAGATACAGTTTGTGTGTACCTTGTTTTGGACTGAATTTTTTACAGTCAAAGGCTGC
>NW_020769599.1:44616-58253 GCF_900518735.1 Pseudonaja textilis
GGAAGGAAGGAAGGAAGGAAGGAAGGGAGGGAGGGAGGGAGGGAGGGAGAGGGGAAGGAGGAAGGGAAGGAGGCAAGGAGGGAGGGAGGGAAGAGATGGGAGGATGGAAGTAAGGAAGGAAGGAAGGAAATGGAAGTGAGGATGGGAAGGAGAAAGTCCAGACAAGGAATAATGGATGGAAACAGAATAAGGAGAGATTCAACCTGGAAATAAGGAGGAATTTTCAGACAGTGAGAACAATCCACCCACGGAACAGAAGTTGCCTTCAGAAGTTGTAGGAGCTTCATCCCTGGAGGCTTTCAAGAAGAGACTGGACTGCCCTCTGTCAGAAATGGTGTAGGGTCTCCCGCTTGGGCAGGGGGTTGGACTAGATGACCTCCAAGGCCCCTTCCAACTTTGTCATTCTGTTAATCTGTTCCCCTGCCCTTCGGTAAGATGGAATCCTTGCTAGTTTTCAGCTCTGCCTCCTTTCCTCCTCCTCTTCCTCCAACAGGAAGTCCAGCTCGAGAAAGAATACGAAATCCATCCACGACCCGCGCAAGAGCGGAAGCTGACCAACCAGTTTAATTTCAGCGAAAGAGCCTCCCAGACCTTCAACAACCCCGTGCGGGTAGGAATCCTTGCTTCCCTTTGGTCCCCTTTCCGGGACGCTTGCAAGCAGGGTGCAGGTAGTCCTCGCCTTTCCACCGCCGTTGAGCCCCAAAGTTCCATTGCTAAGCAAGACAGTTGTTAAGTGAGCGTTGGCACCATTTTATGACCTTTCTTGCCACAAGTCGTTAAATGAATCCCTCTGCTTGTTAAGCTTAGTCATACAGTTGTTAAGTGAATCTGGCTTCCCTTTGCTTGCCAGAAGGTCGTCAAAGGACCCTTTGACCCCCCTCCCCCGCCCCAGATATTGCACATGTCAACATGGCTGGGATGCAAATATTTTTACAACCAGTTCTGTGGGCGTGGCTAGGTGGGCATGGCTAGGTGGGTGTGGCCATGTGACTGGTTGGGTGTGGCTTCTCCTCCTCCTCTTCTTCTTCTCCTTCTTCCTCTTCTTCTCCTTCTCTTCCTCCATCTTCTCCTTTTCTCCTTCTTTCTTCTTCTTCTTCCTCTTCTTCACCTTCTCCTCCTTCTTCTTTTCTCCTTCTCCTTCTTCCTCTCCTCCTCCTCTTCCTCCTTCTTTTTCATCTTCTTCTCCTTCTTTTCCTCCTCTTTTCCTCCTCCTCCTCCTTCTCCTTTTTCCTCTTCTTCTCCTTCTCCTCCCTCCTCTTTTGCAGCACACCCCCCCTCTCCGTTTTTGACCTGCTGGGCCTCAGGGATGCCTCCTGGGAGGGGGGCATTTTTGCTCCCAGGAACTTTCCCCGAGGCCCAGGAAGCCAAAAAACAGAGCAGGGGCGGGGGGGCCTCACATAACACCCCCCCTCCCGCTTCCTGGACCTCAGGGAAGCTTCCTGGGCAAAGCAATAAGGAAGTGAGGGGAATCCCAGCAGAGAACTGATCATCAGAACAGCTGATTGTCAGAAGGAAAAAAGAAAGAAAGAAAGAAAGACCTTAAGGAATGGCTGGGCGGGGGAGAATGCAGTCAGTGATGTTGCACATGCGCCATAAGGACTGACTGGGTGGGGAGGGGAGGGGGGGAGGGGAGGGGAGGGAGGAACGGGGCCAGTCAGGAGCGCAATTTGCTGGTTCTCCAAACTGCGCAGCATTGTAACAACCGGTTCTATAGAACCAGTCTGAACCAGTAGAATCCCCCCCCCCCCTCCGCATGTCAGAAAGACATGCCGCTTCCCGGATTCCTGCGCATCCGAGATGATAAGAAACCGGAGGAGGCCACTAGCAGTGCTCAGGTGGCTGAACTTTACCGGAAGCAGAAGCCGATCCAAAATCAACCGTCATTGGAAAAGGATGATGATTTCGGTTAATAATAAAGTTGATCTAATGGAAGGGTTTTTTTTGTTTTGGCATGAAGTCATAGCGCTGAACGTGACTGATTTTTGTATTAAGTTTGGAGTGGAGAGTAAAACTTGGAGATATTGGTTAGAGCTTTTGGTTTCTGAAAGTAGTTCGTTTCCCAGCTGAATGAAATTTTCTGTGATCAGATATGAAGTTGGTGAAAGGGTATAAATAAACATTGATATTTAAAAAAAAGAAAACGAAAAAGAAATACAGGCCAGTTGCCCAGTGCCCCAATTTTGATCACGTGACTACAAGGAAGCTGCAATGACTCGTGTGCACGACAGTCATAAATTGCTTTTTCAATCCTGGTACAACTTTGAACGGCGACTAAACAAACGGTTGTAAGTCAAGGATTACCTGGTAGGATTCCAAAAAAATTTACTACTGGTTTGTGGGGGTGGCTTGGTGGGTATGGAGTGGCTTGGCGGGCGTGGCAGGGGAAGGATACTGGAAAATCCCCCTTCCCTCCCCACCCCACTAACCTGCTTTCCAGCTCCATTCTCCCATGCAGGGCAACCAAAGAAGACCCAGCCGATCAGCTGGGACTCAATGGGAGGCAGAGAAGAGATAGGGGAAGGGCCAGTCAGAGGCGGGATTGGCCGGTTCTCCGAACTACTCAAAATTTCTGCTACCGGTTCTCCAGAACTGGTCAGAACCTGCTGAACACCAGCTCTGGTATTCCCCATTGTGGCCATCCCAGGCAGAATGGGATAACTCACCAGGACCAACTTGCCACGGCCAACTCATTGAGGCCAAGGCCAAATCGCCACAGGACAATGTGCTGCCTGTGGGACAATTCAACCATTTGATTTCATTACTTAAAATAATTGAACCACCATTTTAATTTTTGTCCTTCACATTTCATTTGGTCCTTCCTTCGGCATCTTTTCTTTCAGAATCCTGTTCCGCTATTTCTTCGAGATTAGTGTAACTCTTGTCTCATGGCGAGGTCGGTTGGCCGTGGCAAATTAGCCTGTGGCAGGTTGGTCATGGTGGGTTGGCAGTGGCAAGCTGTCATAGATCGACCCCAGGAACCCAACAGACTTAACTGTGCAGGTGCTCAAATGCTGGGTTGAAATTCCTGGCGAACTTCTTTCTCACCCCTGACCCATCCTGAGACCCTCCCTTGGCACACCCACACCTGAAGCCCTTACAAACAGGAGAACACCTAACATTAGGCTAACATTAACAATTAAAGAGAAGGAACAAACTTTATTATACGATATGGGAATTATTTTATCAGTGGCTTGGGGAATAAAATATGGAAGTTAGAAATTAAAGCAGACTAGCGAAAAATGTGAAAAGAATTAAAAATGTTCAGATGGGGAATGTTATAAGAATTATGTCAGAGCTTTTGCAGCATGATTATTTTTATGAGACAACCCAGGAGCAAAACGCAGCACACACTTAGACATTTAATGGTGGTTTGTATACAACAGTTATATACAGAAATATATGTGGTGGGCAAAATACCTGACAAGCAGTCAATCTTCTTCTTAACTCTACACGGAGAACTCTGCAATGGTTACAGGACAAAAGGAGAGAGAAAATGCCCTCTAGTTGCTGTCTTATATAAACACCTCTTAAAGGGGCAGAACTCATCCTCAGTCTTAAAGAGGCAGTACTAATGCTGATTCATCTTGATTGCATCAGCCTTATATTGCATCAGCTTCACTGCTGGTCGGCTCTTAAATCCCAAGACTTTAACAAATTAGATATACTATGTATATATTAGTATTAAGTAAGAATAGAGTATTAACATCGAGCAACGAATATGTATAAACTGTCATTGTTATTGCACAAGATATTTGTACCCAAACGACACACTGTTTAAATGGAAGATGGATTGTTTGTATAAAATAAAATAAAAAAAAATTACCAAAAAACCCCTACAAAAAAAAGAAGAACACCGACCCTGACATACCCTAAACTCCACTGAATATATTACTTGATTGCAGGAAATACGACTTCAGCCACAGAGCGGTCAATGTCTGGAATCCTCTACCTGACTCTGTGGTTTCTTCCCCAAACCCCCAAAACTTTAACCTTAGACCAGGGGTCCCCAACCACCGGGCCGCGGACTGGTACCGGTCCGTGGAACATTTCCTACCGGGCCGCCGGTTTGCTGGGCGCCGCCATCTTGTTTGACGAGAAAGTGCTTCTGGGTGAGCTTTTCCAGTTGGAAAGTGGCGTTTGGGTCCTGAAGGAATCCTCGCGCCTTAGTTTCATCGAAGGGGGGGCGGGCTTCGAACGAAACTAAGGCGCGAGGATTCTTTCAGCACCCAAGGCAAGGCGAGCCAAGCGGCCGTCCCAAAGCGAAGCCCATCGACAAAGGTACAAAGGAGGAGTTGAAGGTGGCGGGAAGAAGCGAGGGATGGCTGGCTGGCCAGTCGCTCGGCTCGCCTTGCCTTGTCATGTGTGCTGATGCCGGTACCGGGCCGCAGATCATTTTGTGATGCCAGTACCGGGCCTTGGCACAAAAAAGGTTGGGGACCACTGCCTTAGACTGTCTACTGTTGACCTCACCCCATTCGTAAGACGTCTGTAGGGGGCGTGCATAAGCGCACCAACGTGCCTACCGTCCCTGCCCTATTGTTTCTTTTATTTTTTTATTTTATTTATATGCATGTATTCATAACTACGTTTTAATTATACCTATTATCTTGTAAGCAATTGACAAATCAAAATAAATAAATAAATAAATATATTACCTAGCCTGGTAACGAAACATTCGGAAACCAACCCACGAATTTGGAGAATGAACCTGTACCCTCCAACTTCTTTCTTCCAGGACAGGGCCTGCCAGATGGAGCCCCCGCCCAGAGCAACTTTCTCGGACACTGCTAACCAGGTAACGGCTCCTTTCTTTCTTGTGGGTCTTCCAGGGCACCTGCACAGGCCGTCCAGCTTCCTGTCAAGGGAGGGAGAGAATACAATCCTAGGTGGCATTGCCAGAGGGACAGAATCACGATCGCGTGAAGTGTTAAGTACCACTTTATAATGCCCTGGTAAGGCCACACTTGGGATACCGCGTCCGGTTTAGGTTGCCACGGTGTAAAAAAAAAAAGATGTCGAGACTCTAGAATGAGGGCAGAGAAGAGCAACAAAGGGGATTAGGAGGCTGGAGGATGAAACATGCAATGAATGGTTGCAGGAACTGGATATGTCTGGTTTAATGAAAAGAAGGACTAGGGGTGACACGATCGCAGTCTTCCAATATCTCAGGGGCTGCCCCAAAGAAGAAGGGGGTCAAGCTATTCTACAAAGAACCTGAAGGTAGGGCAAGAAGCAACGGATGGAAACCAATCAAGGAGAGAAACAACCTAGAATTAAGGAGAACTTCCTGACAGCGAGGACAATTAACCAGGGGAACTGCTTGTCACCAGAAGTTGTGGGTGTTAGGAATAACAAGGTTACCTAACGTAGTTTGGGTAAAATAATATATATAAACTATGATAGTAAGTTTAAGTGTGTGTCACTTTAAACTGCAAAGCATGTAATTTTGGGTGCGGTGTGAAACCGCCATAAGAGGGAGCAAGAGAACCTGACGATTGCTGACGATTCCTGATGATTGCTAGTTTGATGGATTGATGGTTTGTTAACCGTGTGTTTTCCCTACTGCTGAGTTGCTGAACGCTGAAGGAAGAAAGGAGGTTTGACTTCTTCATATCTCTACTGTGAGGAGATATATTAGTGGACTGATATTTGTAAGTTTACTGACCTCTTTTTCGACACTGGACTTTGCAACTGAATAATCCCCAGACGGACTGAACTAGTGAATGATATATGGACTGTTTTGACTATGCTAAAACTCTTACTGGAGTAAACTATTTAACTAGCGCAGTTTATCTGTTTTACTGAGTGTAAGCTACAAAAACGTTTATCTTACATATTTTGCCTGCCTGCCTGCCTGACTGCCGTGCAGATTCTGCTAGGGTGTATCCCTAATAGTGGGTACTCCAACCTCCATTGGAGGTTTTTAAGAAGAGATTGGACAGCCATTTGCCTGAAATGGTATAGAAATATGATTAGGGTAGATATAAAGAATATGAAGAACAGTTGCAGGGAGTTGAGTATGTCTAGTCTAATGAAAAGAAGGACTAGGGGAGACATGATAGCGGTCTTCCAGTATTTGAGGGGCTGCCCCAAAGAAGAGGGAGTCAAGCTATTCTCCAACACACCAGAAGGACATGAAGCAACAGATGGAAACTAGCTAATGAGAGAAGTAACCTGAAACTCAGAAGAAATTTCCTGACAGTGAGAACCATTAACCAGTGGAAGGCCTGCCTTCCAGAAGTTGTGGGGGCTCCAATACGGGAGACTTTTAGGAAAAGAATGGACAGCCCTTTGTCTGAATTGGTACAGGGTCTCCTGCCCGAAAAGGGGTTGGACTAGAAGACCTCCACGGTCCCTTCCAACTGTTATTCTGTTAATCAGTACAGTGCCTTGCCTCCAGACGTTGTGGGTGCTCCATTGCTGGAGGTTCGAGAAGAGATTACACAACCAGTTGTGTCTCCTGCATTTGTTCCGTGCAACCAAGCACAATCCCTCAGCAACCTGACTTCGAAATCTTGTGAAGTTTGTCTGAACGGTTTCGAACGTTGAGATGCTAGGAAAAACACCCTGTGCCTCCTTTTGCAATGCAACCCCCATGGAATTAAAGTTTTACTTAATGTTATTTTTTCTCTTTTTTCGTTTGCCTGGTAGGATCTTAACTCTTCCTCACTGTCCTTCGTTATGAGCCCTTCTGAAATTTTCTTACGCCACATTAAAGGGTCTTGAGCTTTGCCGCCACATTCTACCTTTCTATCGTCTTGGCTTTTTCCTTCCCTCCTTTCCTAAACCTCCTTTCTTGTTTGCTGCAGCTCTTTCTTGCTTGGCCTCTCAGCCCGGTCTTCTTCCTACCCTTCATCTTGTTTTGATGCCTGTTCGGGATTCAAATTTTGCAAACCTACTTTGCGCTCAGGTACAGTTGCACAGCAGGAATCGGCATGTCTCTAATTTGGGTTGTTTTCCATGCTCGCTTGGTTATTTTCTTGAAGATTGCGTGGGGACTAATTTTTTTTTTTTAATTTGGCAACTGTAAGAGGTGTGGACTTCAACTCCCAGAAGTCCACACCTCTTACAGCTGCCAAATTTGAAAAAAAAAACACCGGACTAACTTAACCAAGAAAATCACCTCTTACCTCTGTGAATCTACGACCGACTCACTCTTTCTTCCTCTTAGTGGAACATCTACGATGCTTATGTGGAAGAACTTCAAAAGCTGGAAAAGTCCAAGGAGAAAGAAAAACAGAAAGCCCCTGTGACTAAGAAAGAAGACAAGATGATGGGAAGGAAATTAACCTCTCTGGAATCACAGGTGCTGTTGCAACTTTCTGTGTTGTGTTGTGTTGTGTGTGCTTTAATTCCAGTCTCTCTGGAGGCCATCTCCTTATCTCCACCTTTCATTAGCCAACGGACCTGTTGTGGCCTGCAGGCAGCTAGCAGAGATGGCCGCAAAGTCACACAGTCAGGAGGTTGGGAAGGAACCTGGGCCAGTCCTGGAGGCTGAGGAAGGCTCTGCGTCAGAGGCAGAGATGGGGCCAGGGCAGCCTAGCAGTTGTCAGCTGCCTTCTGGTAATGAATCCCAAACAATCCCTCGAGATAAGCACCCACCTTTCTCTCCTTTGAATTGCTGCCAACAGCTAAAGTGCCAAATGAACTATAAAAAAACCAAAGTCCACACAGAGCTTCAAGGATTAATCCGAAACGATCGAATGACTTTGCTGCCTGCAAAGGTTTCTCTACCTTTGCACTTCCTTTATCCCTTGTGGGAGGGCCAATCACCTCCCAGCCTTACTCCTGAGTCACCCCTTTTGTCTCGGCTGCTCTCGCCTTCTAGCAGCTCTGTGCACACGCGCACTGGGAACAGGCTCCCCCTGTTCCTCTGCCTCACTGCTGCCAGACTCCAGAGGCTTTGGAGGCAGCACCCCACTCCCAGATGGTTCCGGTCCCATCTCTGCGTCGGATGCAGGACCCTCGTCCGAGTCCCCTTCAGACTCCCAGACTGGTCCCCGTTCTTCCCCACTGTCCGATTCTGCTGCCGTCTGCACCGGCTGCCAGCGAACCACAACAACTGAGACCTTAGAAAAAGTGCAGAGAAGTACGACAAAGGTAATTAGGGTGGGTAGGTAGGTAGGTAGGTGGATGGATGGATGGATCATGTCAGAGTGAACACAATTTGACTATCAACCCAGGAACAAATACAGCAAACAGAGGTTTGTATTTAAATAGTAAAGAATATATACATACATGTACTTTAGTCTGTCCTCAAACAAACTGCAATCAACAAATTACAGCAAAGAAGCACACACACACACACAAACACAAATACACACACACACACACACACACACACACACACACACACACACACACACAAAGAGAGAGATACACCCAAACAGGGCCTCTTCTTATTTCAAGCTCTTAAAGTGATATCAGCCCCAAAAGCTTGCTGACTCATTCCCAGCATTATACCATTGTAACAGCTGGTCAGCTCTTAAATCAATTAAACTCTGACAAATAGCTAACTAGAGGTTTGCAGATAGGAGGAGAGGAAGGGGAGGAGGAAGGAGGACGGAGGTTCCTGGTGCTCTCTGAGCTGGGTGGTTTGCTTACAGGCGTTTCATTACCCAATTAAGTAACAATATCAGTACTACAATAGTGGGGAGTTTGTGAAGAGGAAGAGGAGGAGGAGGAGGACTGTGGAGTTCTTGGTGCTCTCTGAGCTGGGTGGTTTGCTTACAGATGTTTCATTACCCAACTAGGTAGCATCATCAGTGCTAGAAGGGAGTGGAGTTTGCCCTTTGATATACAAGTGGCTTGCTCTATCAGTGTTGGTTGGGGAGTTCTTGGTGGGGCCTTAATTAAGCTGATTTCTACTGTCTGTGTGTCTGAGCTCCCTGATTGGATTATTGTTTGCTTCTTGATCATTGGTCTAGTGTTAATCTTGACATTAGTCTCTGCTTATCTGGGTGTTTATTGCCGCCGAGAAGGATTCCCCCCCCCCTTTACTGTCTCTTTTGAATGGTGTGTAAACATTGTTCATCTCTATGGGCCTGTTGATGGCTTATTGTTGTGAATGCTAGACTTCCAGAAATTCTCTCGTGCAGCGTTTCATCTTTTAGAGCCAGTGATAACATCCCAAGTGCCCAGTCCTGATGAGCACGAAGATTTACCAGCAAGACTCACTTCCCTGTGGGGACTATAGTACTATTAAAGAGACCCATTTACAGTTAGCTCTTGACTTACAACCTCAATCCAAGATGGCTGGGAATAGAATAGAATATGACTTAGTAATAGAATAGAATATAGAACAGAATATAGAACAGAATATAGAACAGAATATAGAATAGAATAGAATATAGAATAGAATAGAATAGAATAGAATATAGAATAGAATATAGAACAGAATATAGAAAATAGAATAGAATAGAATAGAATAGAATATAGAATAGAATAGAATATAGAATAGAATATAGAATAGAACATAGAATAGAATAGAATAGAATAGAATATGACTTAGTAATAGAATAGAATACAGAATACAATATAGAATAGAATATAGAATAGAACAGAATATAGAATAGAATAGAATATAGAATAGAATAGAATATAGAATAGAATATAGAATAGAATAGAATATAGAATAGAATATAGAATAGAATGTGACAGTAATAGAATAGAATATAGAATAGAACATAGAATAGAATAGAATAGAATGACTTAGTAATAGAATAGAATATAGAATAGACTAGAGCAAATAGAAGAATAGAATAGAATAATAATTTTATTGTCACTTTGTACACTAATTATCATACATTAAAATGAAATTTCGCTGCCTACGGCTCTCAAAGGGTCACCACCTTCAATATACACTACATGGACATGACAAAATAAAATAAACAAAGGAATAAATAAATGCAACATTATGTATATACTCACATATATTATACGGCACAGACAAACGATGCCATCTAGTGCGGATGTATCCCTGTACACTGGGAGCAAAATGAATCTTGTGAGGTTACCAGGTGCAGACGGCCTAAGGAACAAAGCCCTTACCAAATCTGGTAATCCTGCTAGGGCCACCAGACTCGAGGATTATCAGATTTAACTATGGTTTGTTGAATATAAATTAGCACCGGAGTTAGTTGAGTCTGTGCGGGACACTGAACCAAATGGGAGGAAATCCCACAACGGCTGCCCTTGATGGAACCCAGTGGGTGGCAACGATGAGACGATCGATTTAAGCCTATTAACTGATTTTTATTTTCTTTTCCCGGAAAGAAAATGGATGGAAAGGAAAAAAGGAGCTGACTGCTGATTTAATTAGACTGACAATGCAGGGGCTAATGATGGATTAAGCCCCAAGCCCTCGCTCCGCTCGTGTTCTTCACACTGCTGGGCAGAAAAGCAGCTCCCTGTATCCGTGCGAAGCCTGAGACTTCGCCGCTGAAGTATAACCCCGCTATTTGGCTGGTCCTTGATTTACAAATAGTTCGTTTAGTGACTGTTCCAAGTTACAACATCATTGAAAAAAAGGGACTTACGGCCATTTCCCCTCCCCCATCTTTAAAGCGTTTTCTTTGATTATAGAATAAAATACAAAATACAAGCGCAAATAGGAAGCCACATTGGATTAGGGTTAGAGTTTGGGTTAGAAAAAGCATTGACTTGCCCTACTCCCCCTGCTGCAGTAGAATAAAGCATTAACATCAAAGCACAGCCGTTTTACTTTTCCATAATAATCTAATCTAGCCATTTACGGATCCATATCCAGATTAGCAGAGTGTGATGGCCCGTAATCTCTCAAAATAACCCCAAACTGCAAGAACAAACTTGAAGAGAGGTATTAAGCAAGCTAAGGCCGAATATAAGAGGAGAATTGAAGTCTGCTTTCTCAGTAATAACATGAGGAAGGTTTGGCAGGGGGGTTCAGCAACTAACGAACTATAAAGCAAAAAAGGTCTCTTTGGATGGTAGTGCGGCGGTGGTTGAGGAGTTGAACCATTTTTTTGCTCGATTTGAGATCCATCAAACTGAAACGGTCCCTTTGCTATCATTTACTCAGCAGAGCCTCCCCTTCATTGTGGATGAGCAGATTGGGTGTCACCACTGTCCTGGTGAAGTTCCCTTTCCACACAAGCAAGCAAGCAAGCAAGCAACTCCTCCTCCCCCTCTCTGTAACCTCCATTCTCTTCTAGCACTGCTGATGTTACCTAGTTAGGAAACTAAACATTTGCAAGAAAACAACCAAGTTTAGATAGCACCAAGGATCCCACTGCTATTCTCCTCCTCCTCCTCCTCCTCCTCTTCTCCTCTATAACCTCCATTCTCTTCTAGCACTGATGATGTTACCTAGTTAGGAAACTAAACATTTGCAAGAAAACAACCAAGTTTAGATAGCACCAAGGATCCCACTGCTATTCTCCTCTTCTTCCTCCTCCTCCTCCTCCTTCCTCCTCTTCTTGTAGATTTTGTTTACCCAAACTAAGTAACATCACTAGCACTGATGACCTTACCTAGCTTTTTTGAGCGGGGAGAATTAAAAAAAAAACCGTTTGCCTTTAGGATGTCGGAGCATTCAGCCATGCAATCCAATCCCTATTCGGGAAGGCTGAGAATAACCATTGCCCTTTCCCGGTGCTCCATTGGTGTGGATCAAAAGCATCAGCCCAATTTCTGTCTGTATCCCGTTCGTTCTGGGCGAACAGGCGGGTTTCATACCAGCGTTCCAGAGATCCTGCCTGGGGAACATTATTTGTGTCAGTATTTTATTTCTAAGTAATGAAAGATCTGCAAAACACGGATTATTTGTGGCAGGCACTCTGTAGCTCCGAGATAAACGTGTGTTTTCTTTTTTTTTTTCAAGGTGATTATCGCAATTGGGCCATGGGAATGTTAATTAATTCCCACGAACAGATACTGTGCATCATGTCAAAGGCCTCCATTATTGCAGCTTTATAAAATAACTAGCTTGATACCCGTGCTTGGATACAAAACTATGTGGTCGGCCTTTGTTTTGGGGGAGGAAAATAAGGGGGAAAAAATTCTGCCTCTGCCTACCAGCCTCCATCAGTATTCCTCTGGCTAGTGTCCTGTCAGTGTGTGAGAGAGTTGAGGGCTGTTTGGAAAGTAAAACAGTATTAGCTGTGTGAGCAAGAAAGAGACAGCAAGGAGCCTGGGCGTGGCTTAGCTCAACTGTTCTGTACTAAAGCTGCTTGGTGCTATGAACTTGAAACTGGAACTGAACCTCCTCTCCTCTGCTTGTGTTTTGCGTTTGGAAGAGATTTCTTTCCAGGTGGGGATGGGGAGTAGAACTCCTTAGCATCAGAGCGTGTTAATAATAATAATATAGGAAATACAAATGCTCTGATGGTCATTTCAATAAATCCTTTCTTAGTGAGCCTCTAGAAGCCAAGAGGAACATAAATGCCAAATTTCAAGTTTGTAGCCTTTACGGTTCTGGAGATTTTGTGACGATGCACGAGTGGCATTTTGCTTTTATATATAGATATCTAGATAAAACTGAAAATTCCCCAGAAAGGAAGAATTGGCAGTGCTGCTAAGCCAGTTCTCACGTCAAAGTGTTTGCAAGTCAGTAAGCTGCGCTGGGAAAGTCAATTCCCCAAGACCCTTAAAAGAGTGGGAGGGGAAATGGGTATATTAATATTATTATTTTTTTTGCTGTTTTGCTTCAAAAAGATGCAAGATGAATCGGTTGCTTGAAGTGGCGAGGAATGCAATCAAAGCCACGCTGATTCCTACAAGGGCGGATTCTTGCTTCTGGAATGATCGCCATGGGCTCCGTAGGGTATAATTCGCATATGCAGCCCTGAAACATTGGCAGGATTAGGGGCCTTTGATAAGGCCAGGGGGATCAGATGATTGCAGGAAATACGACTTCAGCCACAGAGGGGTCAATGTCTGGAATCCTCTACCTGACTCTCTGGTTTCTTCCCCAAACCCCCAAAACTTTAACCTTCGACTGTCTACTATTGGCCTCACCCCTTTCCTAAGAGGTCTGTAGGGGGTGGGCATAAGCGCACCAACATGCCTACCGTCCCTGTCCTATTTTTTCTTTTTATTTTTCTTATATGTATCCATGTATTCATAATTATGTTTATACTTATAGCATCCCTGTCCTATTTCTTTTATTTTTCTTATACGTATCCATGGATTCATAACTGTTTATACTTAGAGCGTCCCTGTCCTATTGTTTCTTTTATTTTTCTTATACGTATCCATGTATTCATAACTATGTTTTTACTTTACACCTATTATCTTATAATCACTTGACAAATAAAATAAATAAACCTTGCAAGGGGATCTTCCCAAGCAGATTATTTTTTTTGAAGCTGAGCGGAGGTTGGTTCCAGGGGTTTAGGATTATGGGCTGAAGTTTGGATTGGCAATCTTTGCGAATCTATTAATTTTTTTTTTTTTTAAAAAAAGCTTTTTGGGGTCTTTGGTGCTGATCGAATTTGGTGGGTTTTTTTGCAGGTATTTTATGACCCCCGATCTGATGGTGTTCCCTAGTTGGGTAACGAAATGTCTGCAAAGAAAAAACCCAGCTCAGAGAGCGGAAAGGACCTCGCAGTTGTCATTTTCCTCCTCCTCCTCCTCCTCCTCCTCCTCCTCCTCCTCCT
>NW_020769599.1:119645-138419 GCF_900518735.1 Pseudonaja textilis
AGGTTCAAGCCAACCCACGAAGCACAAGGGCAAGATGCCCTGCTTGCAAAACCCCAACCCGCAAAACGTAGTTCAAGACTTAGAATAAAAAAATCCTGGAACAACTTTCTTCTCCACGCCACCCATGCGGCAAACTCACAGGAGTCATGTCTCTCGCCGTGTACACGTGCATATCCGGGTTGGACTGGAGGACCTCCAAGGTCCCTTCCCACTCTATTCCGATCGATTGAAATTATTAGCCGTGCCTCTCCCGGTGGCTCTTCAATGGAGACGCGTAGCGTTTTACGCAGGGAATGAGCCGAGCCTCTTCTCCCGCCTCTCTCCTGTGTCTCTAGTCTGTTGTAGCTGACGGAACTGGCAGCCGAGCCGGACAGGAAGGAGGTTGGGGAGGAACATGGTCCATGGTCCTCTCCTGGAGGCTGAGAAAGGCTCAGAATGAAGGGCTCGGACAGCAGTGCGGTGGGGGAGTAGCCGGAGCTGGTCCCCAGCCTGCGCATGTTCATAGCTGCCAAAAGGAAGGCACGCTTAAGAACTCAGGGTTGACCTGGAAGTAAGGCCACAGGTGGACAATGAATGGCCGCTCCCATCAGGATTAAAAGCGGAGCGAAAGTGGAGGAGGCTTTTTCAGGAAACTGTTCGTTTGTTCGTTTGTGCCAGCCTCATGAAGATCTGTCTGTGCAACCTAGAGATTCTGTGCCCAGCCCTTCCTTGTCAACACTGAGTGTGGAAATATTTACTGGGCAGCTTTCCAAGATAGATAAGGTCTGAGCTATCAATTATATCTTTGCAACACTGTTCACCGGGCCGATGGCTGAATGTGAAGGCAATAAATTCACATTCATTTAATCAAAGAGGTTTTGCCGGTACACAAGAGTTGGCTTAGTGTTTTTTGGGGAAGCCTAGGATAGAACAGCGCCCTCTCTTACCCGCTGCCTTATTTTTCTCCCCCCACACCAGACGTACATCTTTGACTTAAGCGTCAACAAATACGAACCCATTTGCCACCAGCCGGTGGTAGCCAAGAAGCGGAACAAGATCACTCACGTCCAGTTCAACGCCATCTACCCCATCATCATCGTCGGGGATGACCGTGGCCACGTCACCTGCCTGAAGCTCTCTCCCAACCTCCGCAAGATGCCCAAGGTAAGTGGCTTTGTAAAGGGGGCCACACCTGCTCAGTTACTCTCCCCTTGGGGGCAGTTTCCCGATTGGCCCTCGTTGAGGTTGGCCATTCGTGGGCAATGTAAAATGGTTCCCACTGTGGTACCTCGGTATTCACCTGCTTTGAAACTCATCGAATTTGGTACTCAAGGCATTCTGATGGGAAAATTTGGTCCCAATACTCGTGGTTGGTTTGGTACTCGACACGCAAGCTAGAATTTGTCGGTGTCGGTGGTTGTTTTTGTGACTCACTATCCTTTCCAGCCAAAACGCGGAGTGGCGTGTTAGTCTCTTGGCCTTTGTGCATCCTTTTGCGTTCTTAGCTTCGCTTCTGTGGTCATTTTGTGTATTCTTGCATGTTTTTTTCCTCCTTAATTCAGCTAAAGTGAAGCTTTTATTTCATTTACTCTTAAGTATTTATTAAAGCTGATTAGGGGAGTAAAATATACGAAGAATGCTTGGAGGAATTGGGGGGTGTCTAGTTTAATGAAGAGAAGGATGAGGAGTGACATGGTGGCCGTCTTCTAATATCTAAAGAAGAGGGGGTCAAGCTATTTTCCAAAGCCCCTGAAGGCAGGACAGGACAGGAGCAATGAATGGAAGCTAATCAAGGAGAAATCCAACCTAGAGTTAAGGAGAAATGTCCTAACAAAGAGAAAAATTAATCAGTGGAACAGCTAGCCTCCAGAAGTTACGAATTCTCAAACACTGGAAGCTTTAAAGAAGAGGTCAGACAGCCAATCTCTTGAGAAGAGGGTTATGACTAGAAGGTCCCTTTCCCAGCTCCGTTATTCTGTTACATCTCATGTAAAGTAATGATGTACAACTGTATCTTTTTACATATTCCCTTAAAAGTTTGCATTGTCTTTGGTTTGGCAACACACTAAATTTATTTACATTATTCGTTATGTGAAAACATTGTCGGGTACTCATCATTTTTGGTACTCATTGCACCTTCTGGAATCAATTAACAACAAGTGTCAAGGTACTACCGTCTTTTGCATTTTGAGCTTGTTAGAATTTGAGGTCTCAATCTGAGCCGGAGTTGTGCAAGGCTTGAATCAGAATGAAATCCACACAACACTGTTTGAACAGGCAAAAGTTTATTCGAGAATGTAAAGACAACCCTGGAAGAGAGACCTCCACTTTAGGGATGGAGAGGCTGTTTGTACTTACAGGTTTTCAGTGGCGCTTTTGTGAGGTGCGGGTACACGTGTGAATGTGTCCTCTGTAATGTTTAATTTCCGGAACGTGGAGCTTTGGTGCAAATGTTCCAATCTTACTTTGTTAAGTGTGTAGGCCTTTCCCCTTCGATGCATGCCGGTGTGCTGGTTTCGGTTGCGCCCTCTCTGTAGCTTTGCCTTTTCCCTCTCTGCTATTACTGTATTTGCGCAAGTTAATTAGTTAATTAATTACAAGAGGAGGAAGTGGATCGGTTTTCTTTGCAACACCGTTTCCTAGTTTGGTTGCTGTGGGTCGTGTTAATAATCAAAGCGAGGGTCAGAGACAGCCCAGGACTAAATCTAATTTTGAATTAAAGTTCTTTTTTCCGTTATGAATATGCATTCCACAAATCTTATTAAATTGGAAATTGTTGGTCTTATTTCGGCCCACCAGCCTGAGAGCTTGAAACACAAGGAAACTGGCCAGGAAAAGGAAGGTTCTACTTGTAGGCGAGAAAAACCAACGCACAGGTACAGTATAGGTAGTACCTTGCTCAGTAGTAGTAACTCTGAGAGGGATCTTGGAGCATCACTTAAATAGGAGCCAGCCGTGTGCTGCAGCTGCCAAAAAGGCCAACACAGTTCTAGGCTGCATTTAAAGAAGGATAAAATCAAGACCACGTGATTGTATTAATACCACTTTATAATGACCTGGTAAGGCCGCACTTGCATCCAGTTTTGGTAGCCAAGATGTAAAAAAGATGTTGAGACTCTAGAAAAGTGCAGAGAAGAGCAACCAAGAGGATTAGGGGACTGGAGGCTCAAACAATTGCTGGAATTGGGTATGTCTAGTTTGATGAAAAGAAGGACTGGGGGGGTCATGATAGCAAGGTTCCAATATCTCAGGGATTGCCACAGAATGGGGTGGTGGTGGTGGTGTCAACTTATTCTCCAAAGCACCCAAAGGCAGGAGAAGTAATTCGCCTGGCAGGGCAGGAGCAGGAATTTCAGACTTGAAAGCCCGACAAAATTCACACAGTTGGGAAGACGCCAGGAACACAAATAAGCCACAACAAGACCGGATAAATTCACGTTTGCTCCCAAACAGCTTGCTACGCGCAGCTTCCCTTTTTAAAACACTGTGTTCCCAGCTGCAGCTAATGAAGGGAATCAGGGCCCTTTTCTCCCCCGTAAGCCATGCAACTCACGTTGCTCCCTTCTCCGTTCCTGTGTGCCCTAGGATGAAGAGGGGGTGGGCCTGGGTCTTCCTCTCAACACCCTCTCCCTTGTTCTACCTCTCCCCTGCTCTGCCCAGCCGGATTTTGCCCTCCCCCAGTTTCCTCCCCAGCCAACGGAGCCACATTCCCGCTCCCTGTCAGCTGTTCAGCTTCCTCCTCCGAGTCAGATTCCGACAGGGGCATGACAGAGCTTCTTTACCAGAAAACAAATCCCTTGCGTGTGTGTAATCCCACTTGGCCAAATAAAATATTCAGTTCAGTTCAACACAACAACTGTGGTGGGAAAGAAAGGCCATAAAAAAGGGGGCAAAACTCACTTAACAGCTGCCTCTCTTGGCAATGGAAACGTTGGGCCCTAACGCAGTCGTAAGTCGAGGAGTATCTGCACTCCAAGCACCCGGCATGCAAAACAAACGAACACGCGTGATTTATATCCTTGGACCGTTATTGACCTTATATTTTTTCCCTTCCAGAGTTTGAAAAGCAGTTTGCAATCAATAATGCATTTTAACACAAGGGAGGCCTTGAGCCCGCAAACAGCTAGCTGGAAAGGCTTGCTAGTTTAGCTTAGCACGGTTCTCGAAATGAGATCATGTTTTGCATTTCTGGAAAGGCGCGGCGGCGCTCAGGGTTTCAGCGATGTTGCAAAGCCACATTTGAAGGCCGTAAAGAGAAGGTGGTTATTATGCCAAGGAAGCTGAGGTGCAGCTGGGCTTTCTTCTGAGTCATCCAGACAGTCAAATCTCGCCCTTCCAATTACACTCCAAGCTGGCCTGATAAAATGACCCAAATAATGGCGTTCTATGAAAGGATGGCGGATTGGGGGCGGAGGGGCCGGATGAACCCCCTGTTTAATACAAGAGGAACAGATTAACAGAGTTGGAAGGGATCTTGTAGGTCATCTAGTCCAACCCCACGCCCAAGCAGGAGACTCTACACCAGGGTCTTCAGCCAGTTCTGACCAGTTCTGGAGAATCCGGTAAAGGAAATTTTGAGTTGTTTGGAGAACCGGCCAATCCCGCCTCTGACTGGCCCGGCCAACCCCATCTCTTCTCTGCCTCCCATTGAGTCCCAGCTGATCGGCTGGGTCTCCTTTGGTTGCCCTGCACGGGAGAACGGAGCTGGAAAGCAGGTTAGTGGGATGGGGAGGGAATGAGGATTTTGCAGTATCCTTCCCCTGCCACGCCCACCAAGCCACGTCCACCAAGCCATGCCCACCAAGCCACATCCACAGAACTGGTAGTAAAAATTTTTGTGAATCCCACCACTGCCCTACACCATTTCTGACCAATGGCCATCCAATCACTTCTTGAAAGCCTCCAGTGATGAAGCTCTCACCGCTTCCGAAGGCGAGCTTAGAAGTGGGGCTGGACAGAATTACAGAATTGGAAGGGACCTTGAAGGTCTTCTAGTCCAATCCCTATACCACTCTGGACAAATGATGTCCAGTCCCTTCGTGAAAACCTCCAGTGTTGGAGCACCCATAACTTCTAGAGCGAAGCTGTTCCACTCATGGATTGTTCTCACCGTTAGGAAGTTTCTCCTAACTTGGATCTCTCTTTGATAAGTTTCCATCCGTTGCTTCTTGTCCTGCCTTCTGGTGCTTCGGGGAATAGGTTGACCTCCTCTTCTCTGGGGCAACCCCACTATTTGAAAGGCTGCCACAAAGAAGTCGGGTGTGTGTGTGTCAACTTATACATCACAATGTCCTACTTGTCAACAAATACTTCAGCTTCAACCATAACAACACAAGAGCACACAATAGATACACACTCAAGGTTAATCGCACCAAACTTGATTGCAGGAAATACATGACTTCAGCAACAGAGTGGTCAATGTCTGGAATACTCTACCTGACTCTGTGGTTTCTTCCCCAAACCCCCCAAATTTTAACCTTAGACTGTCTACTGTTGACCTCACCCCTTTCCTAAGAGGCCTGTAGGGGGTGTGCATAAGCGCACCAACGTGCCTCCCGCCTCTGTCTTAATGTTCCCTTTTATTCGTATCCATTTCATGTATTCATAATCCTGTTTATACTTGTTATCTAATACTTGCTTGACAAATAAATAAGCGCGCACGCAATTTTTGGCACAGGAACCCAATAAGGTTAGCCACCACTGGTGTAGGTTTTTCCTGCTTGAAGAGAGGGTTCGGCTAGAAGACCTCCAAGGTCCCTTCTAGCTGTGATTCTGTCCTTCTGTGTTTGCACGGGAAATTGGGGTTTTCTGCAAAGGAAAGCCCCCCCTGGTGCTTTTTGGTCTCGTATAAAGGCTGGTTGGTGCATGGATCTTGTCTGTGTGATCCTTTAATGACGGGGAGGAAACCTGCAATTTTCCACGACCGGGGCTTCTCTGTGAATGAATGAATGGCTCTGCCTTCCCACACGCGGCGGTGGCCTTTTGCTTAGGCAGAATTTAGCAGCACTTGAAATCTATCCAACGGCAACGTAAAGGCACCCAGTCTGTGCTTAAAAAATCTTCTCCCACTCCTCCATTTCAGTTGAACGGCGGCATTGCGTTTTTTTGTCAAGAATTGTTCATTTGTTCTTCCGTTATTCATTCGGCTGCTCTTTGGTCTTGTCTATCGTTTTGGTTTTACCATAGATATTTTATGTATTTATTTTTCAAATATTTTCACTGCAATTTTTTTTTCTCTCTTTGCACATCTCAATCATCTCCAACAGTACGGAGACATCTTTGTTACCAATACTCATTTCCGTGCCTTTCTAAGTTATTTATGTACATTTCTACACCCCAGGGGTGGCTGGCCTTTTGGGGATCCCGTGCCCAAAATTGTGCGTGCGCATTCTTGAGCCAGTGCTTCAGAAGGCAATGCCCTCTGCGCACGCGTGCGCAATCCCACCCATGCCACCCCCGTACCTGCACTGCGCCTCACAGCTGATTTTCGGCTGGTTTGAGGCCTTTTTCGGCCTTCCAAAGACTTGAAAAAAGCCTCTGCAGGCTTTGCAGGCCGAATAATAGGCCCGTTTCCTCACTTGCGGTACTACAGGACAGTCCTTGACAGCCACACTCCCACTCCCTGTCAGCTGTCCAGCTTCCTCCTCAGATTCAGACTCCAACAGGGGCATGACAAAATGTATGTTGCTAAGTGCAACGTAACAGGGAGGACAATTAACCAGTGGAACAACTTGCCACAGGAAGTTGTGGTTGCTCCATCACTGGAGTTCTTTAAGAAGAGACTGGACAGCCGCTTGTCTGAAACGGTAGATGGTTGAGCAGCGGGCTGGACTAGAAGACCTTCAAGGTCCCTTCGAGCTCTATTCTGAATCTCAGCTTCTAAACCTTCAGAGCACTGAGCTAGTCCGGCTCCTTGTGCCAGCACATCCCTCTGGGCTTCAGTCAAGGAAGAACATGGTTAGCAATCAAGTCTGCCTCCTTCCGAGGAAGAGCCACGGCTTCGTTGTGCATTATCCCGAAATGTCTTCCTTGGAGTAGATGAAGATAATTCTAATTTCGGCGGTCGAGAGGTCAACGAGCATCCTTCACCCTTCTAAGCTGGATTAATTCCCAAACGCAATCAGGGAAGCCACAGGGTGGCCGTTCTTGACTCTCCTTTGCCAAGTAATTTTCTCCGAGCCGTTTGCCCTCTTCTCATGAGTAACCCGGGCTCGTTCTCTCGTGTGACTCACGACGGCCATTGAACCGCAATCCAAAAGCTATAAATATAAGGAGCAACAAATTAACAGCCCCAGGACCGTCTCTGATTGCAAACTGAGCCATTTGGAAATGTCAGGCGGAACCAAATACCGAGGAAACTTGACCTGGAAAGAGTCAGGGTGAGGCAGGGCGAGGCAGGGTGGGGTCTCTCTCTCTCTCTCTCTCTCTCTCCCCCAGCCTTTGATGGTTCTCAGCACAGACCGAGTTCCTCTTGCCAAGTTCGGGTGAGGAAGTTTACTGAAGGCTCTTTGGCCTGGGGTCCTTAACGCTCCCTGAGCTCGGGGGGGTTTTCTTGCAGATGTTTCAGGACCCAACTAGGTAACAACATCAGTGCTAGAAGGGAGGGAGGTTAATGGAGGGGAGAAGGAGAAAGGCAGGGGGAGGAGGAGGAGGAGGACTGTGGGGGGGTTGGTATTCTTTGAGCTGGGTGGTGTTCTTGCAGACGTTTGATGACCCAACTAGATAATATCATCAGTATTAAGGGTGAAGGGAGGAGGAAGAGGAGGAGGAAGAGGAGGAGGAGGAAGAGGAGGAGGAGGAGGGAGGAGGAAGAGGAGGAGAATGACGACTGTGGGTTTTCTATATGCTTTGAGCTGGATGATTTTCTTGCAGACGTTTGATGACCCAACTAGGTAACATCATCAGTATTAAGGGTGAAGGGAGGAGGAAGAGGAGGAGGAGGAGGAAGAGGAGGAGGAGGAGGAGGAGGGAGGAGGAAGAGGAGGAGGATGACGACTGTGGGGTTTTCTATATGCTTTGAGCTGGATGGTTTTCTGGCAGACGTTTGATGACCCAACTAGGTGACATCATCATGGCTAAGGGTGAAAGGTTTCTGAGGCTCTGGGGGGGCCGTTGGTGCTCCCTGTGCTTGGTTACTTTCATGCAGACCTTTCATGACCTTGGTCACATCGTCAGTGCTCGGAGGGAGTGACGTTTGCTGTCCTTATATATCACAATTTGCCCCATCCACATTGAACAGACTAGCGGGGAAATGATGGCGAAGAAGAGGACGGGGTCAACCTGTTCTCCAAAGCAACAAAGGAGAGAAGCGACCTGGAACGAAGGAGAAACTTCCTCACAGGGAGGACAATTAACCGGCGGAACAGCCTCCCACCAGAAGTTGCGGGTGCTTCAACACCGGAAGTTTTCAAGAAGAGACTGGAAAGCCACCTGTCTGAAATGGTACAGGGCCTCCTGCCTGAGCAGGGGGTTGGACTAGATGACCTCCACGGTCCCTTCCAACTCTATTATTCTGTTAATTAATCAGTGGAACGATTTATTTTCAGAAGTTGCGGGGGCTCCGTCCTGGCTGGTTTTGAAGAAGAGATTGGATGGTTTGTCTGAAATGATATTGCAAGTAGATGGGTATGTACGTAAGTAAGTAGGTAGGTAGTAAATAGGTAGTAAATTGGTAGATAAATAGGTAGACAGCTGGAACAGAGGAGCTGGACTAGAAGACCTCTAAGGTCCCTTTCCAGCTGTTTTCTCTTCAGAAACCTGCTTTCTCACAACAAAACGGGGCTCGAGATGATTTTCCGGCATTTTAACTGCCACCTCCTTCCCAGTGCTTGCCAGCCGATCCCGGGAACGGAGGAAGGATTGGCCCAGGGCAAAGAGACCCGCTGTTCTTGTCTGAAACCCTGTTGTGCTTGTGTATGCGTGTCTGTGTGTGTGTGTGTGTGTGTATGTGTTCATTCTGTCACCTCAGACCAAATCAGCCTCGGGGAATATGAATGAAGCGCTTTCTTTGTGGGCTCTGCCAATATTCCCTTCAAAACAACAGGGAAGGTTCCCGTTACAGATTCAAAAGCGAACGTTGATTTCAGTTTGGAAATAGTTACCCATAAACTGTTCTAAGTAAATAGGTCTTTTTTTTTTGGGGGGGGGGGGGAGGGCTTATATTAGAGGCACACAAAAAAAGATACTAGGGCAGTGATGGCCAACCTCTTTATCGCCGCGTGCCGAAAGTACGTGCGCGCGCGTGGGCCTGCACCCGTAATGCAATGGGTGCACGACCCTCCCCCTTCTCCCTGCACATGCCCAGGCGACCCTCCCATATGCCACGCACCTGTGCGCATGCCCGTGTGTCTCCCGTGCCCCTGCCCCACCCCCTGCGCACGCGCGGCAGATGCCCGACAATCGGCTGGCTGGCGGGAGGCGCGCATGCATGCACAGTGGATCTGTCCCGGCCAATGGCTCGTGTGCCGGCAGAAATGGCTCTGCCTGCAACTTCCGGCATGTGTGCCATAGGTTCGTTATCATGGTACTAGGGCTTATTTTCAGGATAGGTCTTATTTTCAGGGAATCATCTGTCTAACTATCTACATTCCTACCAATCTACCTACCTACCTATGTACCTACCTACCTACAATATCTATCTGTCAGTCTGTTGGTCTGCTGCCTACCTACCTACCTACCTATTTATCTACCAATCTACCTACCTACTTACCTACGTACATACCCATCTTATTGTATTATCTCTCCCTCCCTCCCTCTCTCTGTCTAGCTACCTACCTGCTTACTGACCATATTTACCCATCACTGTTCTAAGTAAATAGCTGTTTTGGGGGTAGGGCTTATGTTAGATGCATATGCCAAACTTGCTAGGGCCTATTTTCAGGATAGGTCTTATTTTGGGGGAAATAAGTCTTATTTTGGGGGAATAATCTGTCTAACCTATCTATCTATCTACATTCCTACCAATCTATCTACCTACCTATCTACCTGTACCTATCCACCTACAATGCCTGTCCGTCTATCTCTGGGTCTATCTGTTCATCTGTCTACCTATCTATTTATCTACCAATCTACCTACCTACCTACTTACTTACGTACATAGCCATCTACTTGCAATCTCTCTCTCTCTCCCTTCCTCTCTCTGTCTAGCTAATTACCTGCTTACTTGCCATATTTACCCATCACTGTTCTAAATAAATAGCTCTCTACGCAGAGATTTGCATCTCAAAACCGAACATAAAATATCAACTACAGTACAGTGATGTTTCTCAACTGTGGCAACTTTAAGACGAGGGGGAACTTCAACTCCCAGAATTCCCCAGCCAGCCATTCTGCCTGGCTGGGGAATTCTGGGAGTTGAAGTCCAACCCCCCCCATCTCAAAGTTGCCACGGTGGAGAAACTCCGAACGATACGAACCATTTTGTTAGTTTAACACACTTACGTATATCTTAACCACAACTGAAGCAAATCCTTGGTAGTTTACACAAGATAGACAAAATCATAGCATTCATGGTAAAATAAAATAAAATAAGGAAACAATTGAAGAGAATGATGATGTTACCTAGATTGGTCATGAAATGTCTGCAAGAAAACAATTCACCTGAAACCCTCAAGGATTCCACAGTCGTCGTCCTCCTCCTCCTCCTCCTCCTCCTCATCACCAAGGACCCCACTGTTTTCCTCCTCCTCCTCCTCCTCCTCCTCCTCCACCACCACCACCACCACCACCCCCACCACCACCACCATTTAACCCTGAGCTGCAAATATTCTTTTCCATAGGCGTTCCAGTTTAAAATATTTTCATTTCTTTATTTCTTAGTTCTTTTTCTGGGCCATCTCTGATCCAAGAGCAAGGCCTCTGGCATCCTCCCTTCTCCCGTTGCTGCTGGAAAGTGGAAGCCTTTTATATGTATATAAGATAAAAAGCCTCTCTGTGAATTTTTTCCCCCTACTTTGTCACCAACAATTGGATAAGGGTAATTAGTGGAGATGAGCAAATGGCAAATTTGCATTCCAGACCTTTTTTTAATGAGCACAAGGATGAATGGCTGGCTGGTCCTTTAATGATCCCAGGCAGTTTCTCGCTGGCACATTCCTCTGTCATTGTATGTCTTGAATTTCTGGTGCTCTGAAAAACTGCTCCACACAATCCTGGGTTAAGCAAGATCCTTCGGCCCAGCGCCTCTCATGGCGCTCGGCATTCTTCTTACAGTGTCAGAGACCCATTGAGGTCATCCAATCCTATCCCTACTCAATATAGGAACCCCAAGTGGGTGAGTTCTAGTCCTACCCCAGAAAGCCACCTGGGGGACTTGGGGCCAATCACTCTCTCTCTCTCAGCCCTAACCTCCTTACAAGGCTGATACAAATGTGTGTGTGTGTCTGTGCGTGAGTGATATATATATATATATATATATATATATATACACATATATATATATATATACATATACATATATATATATATATATATATATATATATATATATATATATGATAGAAAAATATAGATACAGTAGATAGAGAGTGAGTTGCTGTAGGTAAATAGGTACATAGGTAAGTAAGTAGATTGGTAGATGGATAGGTAGGTGGGTGGGTGGATGGATAGATGATAGATAAAGAGACAGAGTTTCTTGTTATAGGTAGATAGGTAATAGGTAGGTCGGTAAGTAGGTAAGTCGGTAAGTCAGTAGGTAGGTGAGTGGATGGATGGATAGATAGATAGATATGAGAGAGAGAGAGAGAGAGAGACAGATTGATGGATAGAGATGATGGATAGTGTTTTGACGCAGGCTTCATCAAACGTAATGAATATCAAACTTGTTTTAAAAGCAAAACCGATTTCATTGCAACACTGGGAATTCCTTTCATTCCCAGCCAGAACTAATCTTAAATAGTTCCCCAAGATAAGCACACACCTTTCAGTGCTGGGGAATGTTGCCAAAAACAAAAGTGTCCAATGAACTATAACAGAAACCAACCGAAGTACCAGAAAAAAAACCAACCAGAGTACAAAGTGCTTCAAGGACTCAGAATCTATCGAACGACTTTGCTTCCTGCAAAGGTTTTGTCATCTTGGCCTGACTTTTATGCCTTATGGGAGGGGCAATCACCTCCCAGCCTTAATCCTGAGTTGCCCCCTTTTTTTTCAGCTGCTCTCGCCTTCTAGCAGTTTTGTGCAGATGCTCACTGGGAACAGGCTCCCCTTGTTCCTCTGCCTCGCTGCTGCCAGATTCCAGAGGCTCCAGAGTCAGCACCCCACTCCCAGATGGTCCTGGCCCCATCTCTGCATCAGACCCAGGGCCATCCGAGTCCTCTCCAGACTCCCAGTTCTTCCCCACTGTCCAATTCCGCTGCCCGGCTGCACCAGCTGCCAGTGTACCACAACAGATGATAGATGATAGATGATAGATGATAGATAGATAAAGAAGGAGGGAGGGAGGGAGAGAGAGAGAGAAAAAACCTTACAACCAGCAGAGACTTACTGGCAAAACCAGGAGATTCCTCCCCCCTTTCACACTGCAGTTGTCTCCTTTCTCAAGCCCCCCTGTTTCCGACTCAGCCCCTGCTCGATGACCCCTTATTGTCCCTCTCAGCCTCTCTCTGGCAGGAGGAGAAGGAAAAAAAGTGGGTCAGGCATCACACCCAGGGTCCCTGTTTCTTGCTTGGAAGGGAACTGTTGTGGTCCACTGGTGGCCTGTGGAACTGGCAGCAGAATTGGACAGTGGGGAGGAACATGGGCCAGTCCTGAAGTCTGGGGAGGACTCGGATGAGGGATCTGCATCCGACACAGAGATGGGGCCAGGGACATCTGAGAGTTATGTGCCGACTCCGGAACCTCTGGAATCTGACATCAGCGAGGCAGAGGAACATGGGGAGCCTGTTCCCTATTTGCGCTTCTGCAGAGCTGCCAGAAGGCAAGAACAGTTAAGACAAAAGGGGCCACTCAGGAGTAAGGCTTGGAGGTGATTGGCCCCTCCCATAAGACATAAAGGAGAAGCAAAGGGACAGGAGCCTTTGCAGGAAGCAACTTTGTTCGTACTGGTTGGTTTAAACTCTGGACATTGTGCTCCGTTTGGCCTTGTACAGCTAATGGGCAATTTAGTCGTTGGCAGCCTTTCAAGGGAGATAAAGGTGGTTGCTTATCAGCCTTATCCCAAAGGATTGTGGCAGAACTTCTGTTGGACTATTCACTAGCTGTATGGGACTCATTACCGGCTGGGAATGCCTATAATTCCCAGCCGTTGCAAATAAAAACAAAGGTTTTGGAGAACAGCGTGTGATTGTTCCTGTCTCAGGAAGCCTTGGTCAGAATAGGCACCTTCCCCCTGGCTCTCTCTGCTGCCAAAATGAATTTGCCACAAATTAATGTCCCCTTCCTAAAAACAATGAAACAGGAGGCAAGTTTGGTGGATAAAACGGGAGTCGCCTGAACGAAGAAGCTGCCCAGCGGAGTGTCAATAAATTGCATTTTGGGTACATTCCTGGGGCTACAATACACAGGAAGAATTAGGACACCGTTCCTCCCCAAAGCATCTTTTTAAGCGTGCAACAGGGTCCCTTTACACGCGCAGCAAAAATATCCGACTTACAACAGCTCGTTTTGTGACCGTTCGAAGTTACAACGGCACTGAAAAAAAGCGACCAAGCGACCTGTGTTTCACACTTATGACCGTCGCAGCATTCCCCCCTGGTCACGTGATCAAAATTCAGGTGCTTGGCAGCCGACTCGTGTTTACGACGGTTGCAGGATCCCCGGGGTTACGTGATCCCCTTTTGCGACCTTCAGACAAGCAGAGTCAAAGGGGAATCCAGATTCCCTTAAGGACCGTGCGAGTAACTGAACAGCTGCAACGATTCACTTAACAGCGGTGGCAAGAAGGACGTAAAGTGGGGCAAAATTCATTTAACCACCGTCTGCCTTAGCAACAGAAATTTTAGGCTCAACTGTGGTCATAGTTCAAGGACTTCCTGTACAGCCAAGAAAGAAGGCCCTTAACACATTTTCTTGGATTTATTTGGTACATAACCTACAGTATCTATCATCTACCCACGTACCTATGTAGCAGTCTACCTACCTACTTTCCTACCTACATACCTAACTACAGTATCTCTGTCTCTCTCTCTCTCTCTCCATCCATGCATCCATCCATTACCTACCTACTTAAATATCTAACCACAGTATCTCTCTCTCTCTCTGTATGTATCTATCATCTATCTATCATCTACCTATGTACCTACCTACCTACTTTCCTACCTACGTTTCTAACTATAGCCTCTCTCTCTCTCCTTACCTACCTACCTAACTACAGTTCTATCTGTCTCTCTCTTTCTCTTCATCCATCCATCCATCCATCCATCCATCCATCCATCCACTTACCTACCTACCTAACTACAGTTTCTCTCTATCTCTATCTCTCTATCTCTATCTATCTCTCTACTTACCTACTTAACTACAGTTCTCTCTATCTACTTACATAACTACCTAATTAGTTTCTCTCTCTACCTACTGCCTACCTACCTATCTAATTACAGTATCTGTCTGTCTGTCTGTCTGTCTATCTATCTATCTATCTATCTATCTATCTATCTATCTATCTATCATCTATCTACAGTATATCTCTCTCTCTGTATCTATCTATCTGTCTGTCTATCTGTCTATCTATCTATCTATCTATCTATCTATCTATCTATCTATCTATCTCCTACCTACCTATCTACCTACCTATCTAACTACAGTATTTATCTGTCTGTTGGCTGGTCTGTCTGTCTGCGTACCTACCTACTTACCTGGTTATAGGGATTCCTGCTTGAGCAGGGGGTTGGACTAGAAGACCTCTAAGCTCCCTTCTACCTCTGTTGTTCTGTATCGTAGTGCCCTGTTTCACCTTCCCCCAAATAACTCCTGGCCACCAAAACATGGCCCGCTCCAGTTTTGCGCGTGAAATAATATCCTGCTTAAATGGAAGAGAATCCGAATTGCACAGGCACTAAATCTAAGTTTAAGCACAGAGAAACCATTGAGAGAGGCATAAATTAGGAAAAATAAAAACCCCTATTGTTCTCTCTTTCTTTGGTAAAAATGTTTTCCCACCTGCTCGGTTTTTCCAGGGCGATGATGAAATAAATACTTTTGACTGACTAACAGCCCTTTGTTCAAAAACGTTGGCAGGCCTTTCGGTCAGAGGTAGGAAAAAGGATTTGGCCCCCGCTGAGATGCCATTAACAGCACCGTAGAAACATAGAAACGCAGAAAACCAACCGCAGAAAAAGGCTCCGCGGCCCATCGGCCCTTCGAGTTGTTTTCTTTGCTTTTTAGTTTGCCGGTAATCCTTGACGTGACCCCGATGGAGGCGCCCAGCATTCAGGCTGCCAAGCGAGACAGTTAACCGTTAAGCAAGCTTTGCCCCTACTACAAACTTTCTCGCCCCAGTTCTTAAGGGATTCACTGCGCGTGCTGTGCGAGTAATACCGTCCTTAAGCAAATGACTTTGTGCCAATTCCTAAAACCTTTTCTAGGCCCGTTTTATAGTTGCCCGCAGAAAAAGGGTGGGGAAAGGAGTTTGAACCAGCACCCCAGCAGTTTGGAAGCGAAAGTGCATCCCGTGCACACACAACTCTTAAGTTGCATCAACAGAGGGATACAATCGAGATCAAGGGAGGCACTAATGCCGCTCTACAAAGCCTTAGTAAGGCCACACCTAGAGTACTGCATCCAGTTTTGGTCACCACACTATAAAAGAGAGGTTGAGACTTTAGAAAGAGTGCAGAGAAGAGCAACCAGGATGATTAGGGGATTACTGGAGGCTAAAACGTACAACAAACGGTTGCAAGAACTGGGCCTGGCTAGTCTAGGGAAGGGAAGGACCAGGGGAGACAGGATAGCAGCCTTCCAGTATTTCAGGGGCTGCCACAGAGAGGAAGAAGGGGGGGTCAAGCTATTTTCTAAAGCAGTGGTCGCCCACCAGTGGGCCAGTGACTACTGGTGGTCCGCAAAAAAAATTTTGGTGGTCCACAGAGAAATATCACCTCCCCAAAGGAATTAATCCAGGCTGCGTGGGAACACAAGGCTACGCCACCCACATGGCCCATGGGAACACAAGGCTTGCGTCGCTTGCATTGCGAACAACACGAGGTAGTGAGGGGTGGGGAAGTGCGGAGGGAGGAACTTGCCCCACTCACCCCATACGCTTCGCCTGGCTACCGGGCTGCTTCTTTCCGCTTCTTTCTTCTTCTGTTTTTGGCTGCACGCAAGGAAAACTGCCAAAGTCTTTCTTTCTCTCCCCCAAACTCCCCCAGAAATGAGTCTTTGGGACTCTGTAAGGCCTCCTGCTCCAAGAGGCTGCTCCAGAGTGACAAGTCTCACAAAGACTCATTTCTGGCGGAGTTTGGGGGAGAGAAAGACTTCTGCGGCTTCTGCTGCTTTCCTTGCATGAAGCCAAAAGTCTCTCTCTCTCTCTCTCTCTCCCTGAGAACGGAGCTGGAGACAGTATCCTGCGATCCCAAATAAAGAATGATCAGTCGGTTGGAAAACAGGGTGGGGAATTTTCGTGCAGACTTTTTGGAGGATTTTTCCAGGGTCTCTGGTCCATGGGATTTAAAATGATGAGTTTGGTGGTCCCTGAAGTCCAAAAGGTTGGCGACCCCTGTTCACCCGAAGACCAGACAAGGAAGAATGGATGGAAACTGGACAAGGAGAGATTCAAGGCCTAGAAATCAGGAGGAATTTCCTGACAGGGAGAACAATCAACCCATGGAACAGAAGTTGCCTTCAGAAGTTGTGGGAGCTTCATCCCTGGAGGCTTTCAAGAAGAGACTGGACTGCCCATCTGTCAGAAATGGTGTAGGGTCTCCCGCTTGGGTGGAGGGGGTTGAACTAGATGACCTACAAGGTCCCTTCCAGCTTTGTTATAATCTATTAAGCCCCAGCAGGGCCCCAACCAGATGGCGGGGATTTGGCCGAGATAAACCAGTTAATACGGTTTGCTGAGCCTGCCCCACAGCTACGCTGGACGAAGCTGCTAGAGAGAGGAGGCAGGGGAATGAGAAGGGTGATCTTGTAGCACTTTCTGCTTATTGCAGAAACAAGCGAATGCTGAAATTAACGCCAAAAAGCCTGGCGCAGAGGAGGACGGTCGCTTTGCAACAGGTGAAGTGCTGCCGGATTCACTTCCGGGGCAGGGGTAGGATTCAAAAATCCCAGCAACCGGTTGCTGGGTGGCCGTGGTGGTTGTGACCTACCGGAACTTCCTGTTTCTGGCTTCCAGCGAGCCTCCAGAGCCCAGGGGAGGCCGTTTTTGCCCTGCTGGGCCGTTTGTTCCCTTCCCGGGGTCCAGAGGCTTCTCCCAGGCCTCTGGGAGGGTAAAAACAGGCTGGCCCACCGGAACCAAAAACAGGTCCCTTGGACGACTTCTGGTCCTTCCAGGAGGGCCGTTTTTCATCCTCCCTGTCAACTCATAAAACATCCCTAGTAGTTGCCATTAAAAGTGGGGGACGGGGGCGAGGAAGGAAATTTGGAAGAGCAGTTGAAAGCGAAGTACATTCCAACTCTTACCTTCAAAAGGTTGTAACTAAACTACCAGAGCTTTTGCCCGTGAATATATTTAATTGGAGAATGTGATTGATGACACCCAGCCCGTGAACGGGCTCATCTGGAGAATCCGATTTATAGCAATAGCACTTAAGACTTATATACCGCTTCATGGTGCTTTTCCAGCCCTCTCTAAGCGGTTTACAGAATCAGCATTATTGCCCCCAAAAATCTGGGTCCACATTTGACTCACCTCAGAAGGATGGAAGGCCGAGTCCACCTGGAGCCTGGTGGGATTTGAACTACTAAATTGTAGGCCACTGGGCTACAGAAGTAGCTTGCAGTACTGCACTCTAACCACTGCGCCACAGAGGCTCCTATTTGAGGCCCCTTTATGACACACCCAGGGGGGAGGGGGGAAACAGAGTCACATGTGACTGTAAATTATGTAGGCCAGAGTTGGCTTCACACAGGGCAGTGCCAATAGGTCACCTCTAACGGATCCTTTGAAGGTTTTTTTTGAAGTTTGGCTCGAGAATCGTGATTTAATTAGGGCGATTGCTGGAATCCTGACACTCCCAAGGGTCCGGAGGCTGCCCCCGGGCTCTGGAGACTCTCCCCGGACTTCCTGAAGGCCCATTTTCCCCCCTCCCAGAGCCTCCATGCAGACTCTGCCCTTACCTGCATTGTGTGGAGACTCCTGGGAGGGGCACGGTGGATGGGACCAGCTAGTCGGCTGAAATACCAGTTCAGCAAACCAGATGTAACTGTAACATCCAGTTCGGTCAAACCAGTCTGAACCGGTAGAATCCCACCCCCTGTTTCGGGGCCTGTAGCTGGCGGGATACCAGCCGTCCTGATTCAAGATGCAGGCTGCTTTCTGAGAGCTTCCGGTTTGAAGGGCTTCGGCGACAGACAGAAATCCGCGATCGTGCAATAACTAGACAATAACTAGAGAAGGGAAAAGAAGGAGGAAGGAAAGGTGAGGTCGAGGACAAAGGGGAAAAAAAGAAGCAGTGACTTCTAACTATTTTCAGTATGAAATAGAGTTACATTTATATATATAAATACCCCTCATGCATCATCACAAAATCTCCAGAACCGTCAAGCCTACAAAGTTGAAATTTGGCCCGTAGGTTCCTCTTGGCTTCTAGGGGCTCACTAAGAAAGGATTCTTCGAAATGGCCATCACAGCATTTAGAGTATTTCCTATACTATTATTATTATTATTATTATTATTATTATTATTATTATTATTATTATTAT
>NW_020769599.1:164265-178966 GCF_900518735.1 Pseudonaja textilis
CTCCCGAAATAGCCCTGGGACCAGGGAGACATTGCCTGGCGGAGGAAGCCGCTGCCCTGCGCTCGGGAGGAGGCTCGCCCAGTTACGGAACTCGCCCCTTTTCTGGGTTTGCATCGGAGCTTGAACCCGGGACTTCCCACAGGCTGCAGGCTCGCCCAGCCCCAGGCGAGGCATGTGGGGCAAGTCGTGTTGTTCGCCATGCAAGCGACGCAAGACCTGTGTTCCCGCGGGCCGCGCGGACTTGTGTGCTCACACAGCCTGGATTAATTGCTTTGGCAGGGGGGACTTTTCTCACGGACCACCACTGGTTGGCGACCACTGGTCTAATGGGTCAACCGAGGGGCCTGCGGTGACTTTGACAGAAGGCCAAGTTGGGACTCTGAAGAAGCAGGATGAGAAGGTGGTTCATGGAGATTCTCCATCATCCAGGTCACGGTTGTCCCGAAGGTGTTTTTCCCCAGAACAACTGGACTTTCTTTCTCAGCCGTCCGTCTCCATTTCAAAGACGAAGGTCCCCCCCCCTTTGAAGACAGCAAGAGCCACATTTTGGATAGGGAGGACCGCTGGTTTGAGGAGAGGGTCCAAAGAGGTCATCTAGGTCCAAATTGAACAGCCCTCTGTCAACAGAGAGGGAGGGATACGACATCACCTATCTCCCGTGTACAACACCGTCCTCTTTGCGGTTCCATGAAGGCTCCACACCTGTTTGCATTAAACCTGCAAGTGGCCTCAACGACCCTCTAAAATGGATGCAAATGACCAGCGGACTGCAAGGAATAAAAATCCTTCCCCACCATCCAGTCGGAGCAGAAGAAGCTTCTTGGAAGGAGAAGCGAAACGCCTTCAAAGAAAAACCAGAAAGTCCAGTTATGCCTCTTGAAACAAACACCTTTGGGACAACTGGATTTTCTTCATTTTTAAAAAAAACTGAAGAAGCTTCTTAGATGAGAAATGTTTTCAAGGGGAAAAAACCGGCAAGAAAATTCAGCTGTTGTTTTTTGGAACAAGCATCTTTGGGGTTTGATAAGAAAGAGTATTGATGTCTTTGAAGTTGGTGGAGGAGAAACTTGAGAAGACTTTGAGCAGCCAAGAAAACAAATCTATGGATTATCAAATTCTCCCTCGAAGCGAAAAGGACCCGAGTTGAAATGATCCTTGATTTACAACCGTTCGTTTAGTGATCGGCACTGAAAAAAGTCACTCGGGAACTTTTTTTTCCACACTTTGCAACACTGGATCAAAATTTGGACGCTTGACAACCGACTCATATTTATGACACTTCCGGGGTCATGTTGATCCCCTTTTGTGACCGTCTGACAAAGCAAAGTCCGTGAGGAAGCCGGATTCACTTAACCGCTGTGGCAAGAAGGGTCGTAAAATGGGTTGAAACTCAACTTACCAGCTGCCTCCCTTAGCAACCGAAATCTGGGGCTCGGTGGTGGTCGTAAGTCAAGGACAGCCTGCACTTCGGACACCCGTTACCAAGACCCACTTTTGGGAAAAAGAGTTTGAGGCCAGCAGTAGAGAGGATGGATGCGTAAAGCTTTCCTGGACTACTCTGGAGTTGCCACGGGGGAGAACTGATGGAGTAGCTCAGCTGCTAGGACCAGAAGCACATTCCACGCAAACCTTCCTCCAGATTGTATCCCAGGTGACCGGAGCAAGCCGGAGAGGCGTTTTCTACAGACCGGGAAAGTGTTTCGGGTGGAGAATGTGATTTATGACACACCCTGGGGAGGGAGGGGGGGAACAGGGTCATAGGTGGGCAGTAAATTACCTGGGGGAGAGCTCACTGCACTCGGGAAAAGTACCGAAGTGTTGCTCCTAATAAATAATTGGAGTTCTTTTGTAACAAGGCTGGGGTGCATGAATTCATGAGGGCATCCGTCGGAACCCGGACATTACGGCCAATGTGAATTGTTAAAGAGATTAAAAGGAGCTTCA
Source organism: Pseudonaja textilis (assembly GCF_900518735.1). The sequence continues at coordinate 166,210 of NW_020769599.1, forward strand.
GGACGTGTGTTAGGAAACGGATAAATATTGCCAAACTGTTTTATTTCTGAGGCTTTTGGAGGTTCCTGTTTGCAAAACGTGTCTCGGCTGGCGGATGAACTCTGTATCCAAAGCTTGGGATTTTCCACCCAAATCGGACCCTGAAGAAGAAGAAAAAAAACCACACATCCGTGTGAGATCTGTGGGGAACACTACCCCCTTTCCCCCCCTAAAAATAAAACTCCAAAAAGAGAACTGAGAGTAGCTGCCATCAAACTGCACCCAGCTGTGGATTAATCCATGAAGTGGATTCCAGAAGGTTCAGCTGGGCTGAGAAGACATCCCCATTTTAATTAGCCTGCGATTTTAGGAAAAACGTTTTGCATTTCGCCATTTCTCAAAAAAAAAAAACCCGCCAAGGTCCAAGAACCTCTCAGGAGGAACATGGCTTCTGGGAGCCCCCAAAAAAACCCACACAAAAGGCCGTTTATTACTTATTGTCTACGCAGGACGGTCTCTGCTAACCCACGAGGGCATCATCCGAGCACGGGGGTCTTGCCGCTTTCTGTGCGACGGGGCAGGCGGAGGAAAAACAGGTTTACTCTATAAATTATGGAATCAAATGGGTGCAATTTAATTGACTGGCCTGGCAGCCTGAAATAAATGGAGGATGCTCGGCTTCTATTTCCAGGACCAGAAATGGCCTCTGAGGGATCCTTTCGGGCATCTGAGGCTCTTGATTGGCGGGAGCCTCGCGGCCACCGATCGCCTCGGAGCTCTTCGTGCGTCCTGCACACGGTGCCATGTGGCGGACGGTGAAGTTGCTCGAAACGCTGCGTTCCTCCCTTAAATACGGAGAACTGCAGCTGCTGTTTTTGGCCCCCGGGGGAGGAAAAGGGGGGGGGAGGAGGAGGAGAAGAGGACCGCGAGATGCTCACTCTGCGCATTGTAGACGTGTGTCCGTCGCTGTCGCTCAAAGCGTGACCCGATTTGCGTTTGGGCCAATTCCTTGGAGGGCTGTTTGTGTCCAGGTGCGTTTGGGGTCAAAGAGCGAGACGGGTGGCAGCTGGAGAGGAAGCAGCCCGGCGGTGAGATGAGGAAGGAGGCACGTCCTCTGTTGCGGTTTGTCTGGCTGTGTGTGTGTGTCATGGCTGCAAGACCGGGAAGTGCGCAGCTGCTTGTGAAGTCCTGGGAGACACCAAGGGGGGTCTGGAGGTCACCTCCCCACAGGTCCACCACGCAGGATGGGGAAGGCCGGTTGAGTTACCTTCAGAAACTCCACCCGCCTCCATCCAGCGTGATCTGAGGAGGGTTAGAATAGCTGCTATGTGGGGTTTGCTTAAATCTTGTTTCATGTGTGTGTGGGGGAAGCATACACACACACATATACACACACACACACACACACACAAAGGCACAACCAGAAAGCAGCCGGCCTTAGCAAGGGCCATCAGGACTCGGTACCCTCCCAAATGGAGAACTGACACCCACGGGGTGCCCAACCATGGGCACATCTTGACACAACCGGTGTTGTGTGATGATCTGGATGCGCGCAAGGCGTGGAAAAAGGGGATTGCTTGGAATGGGATGCTGAACCTCCCCCAATTCTACAGGCCTGCGGTTCTGGCTAGTTTCTGGGTCACATGTGGAGCAAATGCTCCTGTGTCAGGTTTGGTTGTTTTCTTGCAGGCATTTCATGCGCAGAATAGGTTGTATCGTGAGTACCCGTCCAAATGCACGGATGATGTTGCCTAGTTGGGTCATGAAATGCTTGCAAGAAAACAGCCAAGCTCAGAGAGCACTGAGGAGCCCAGTCTCCTCCTCCTCCTCCTCAACCCCCTTCTTTCTGTCACTGATGATGCTACCTAGTTGGGTCACGAAACACCTGCAAGGAAATAGCAGAGGTTTCACGAGAGCACCAAGGACCCCACAGTCCTCCTCCTCTTCCTCCTCCCCAGTTCCACAAACTCCACTACCTTCTGGGGACTGATGAGGTTACCGAGTTAGTTCTTGAGACACCCGTAAGAAAAGAGCCAAGTTCAGAGAGCACCAAGGACCCAACAGTCCTCCTCTTCCTCCTCCCTGTAGACCCCACTCCCTCCAGCACTGGGGTTCCCTAGTTGGGTCATGAAAAGTCTGCAAAGAAAACAACCGAGCTCAGAGACCACCAAGGACCCCACAGTTTAACCTGGAGCTAAAGGGTTTCTCTTCCTTGTAACTGACTGACTGGGTTAAACGATTGTATGGAGGGGCGAGGCAGGCAGAGGAGGAAAGAGAGAGATTACCGGTTGGGTTCCTCTCCCCAGGCCCTTTGCCGCGCCTATTTCACGGTCCTGTGAGGTGGTCCAGGCGGCTGCCTCAGCTGATGTTCAGCTGATTTTTTTTTTGTAAAAAAGTTGCATCTTGATGCCAGCTGCCTGAGAAAGATATTTTATTCCGAAAGGCAGGTCTAAAAATAACAGCCGAAGAACAAAATCAGACCTGCGGAACAAATATCCGAGCATCCTTCGAAGAATGGAAGGTTGTCTGGCTTTGCAGGGATCCAACTGTTTTTCTTCCGCCGCCGTTGCTTTGCTTAAAGCCTCTTTTGTGAGAGAAGCAGCCAGGAGGGAAGAGAAAAAAAAAAGGACCGAGAACAATGGGAGTCGCACACAAACACACAAGACACACAAAATTCCTCTCGTCAGGACCCCTTCCAAGCTCATTGTTGAAATCTGGCAGCAAGCGTGTCGCTTTTCTGCAGTCTTTGTGTGCGGTGTGCGTGCAAGTGCGTACGTGCCCTGGTTTTTTTAAAAAAGGGAGATTAAATTGCAGAGAGGTGCGTTAAAAGCTTTGTTAGGCTTAACGTGTCTATTCTGAATTAAAAATCATCCCGGTTTCTCCTGACGCAAACAGGGTGAAAAACATCAGGCTCTGAGATATTCCTCTTTTTGGAGGCCCCAATTAAATAGAATATTAAAGCTACACACACACACACACACACACACACACAGAGACACGCACCTCGCCTTTCTTCAGGAGCCCTGTACATTCGCTTGGTGTAATGTTGTGTGAAACTTCTTTTATACTTTAAGTGAAAAACCTGTTTGGGCTGGAGAGGCATTTTGATTCAGCTCGGTTTTATTGTTCTGTGTTGGAATGACATTGATTTTTGTAAAGGCTGCCTGGAGACGCACTTTGGAATAAAAAGGGCAGCTTCTAAATTCTCCAAATATAACCGTTAATAACCGAGCTCTCCAGAACTGGGCATGGCATTTTAAATGGGTTGTGATTAAAGCCCCATAAAGCGGGATAAGGACCTTTTCCCCTGCTGATTCTTTTAATGATACATCCCAGAATTTTGGTTGTCTCCACAGCTGCCTGGCCACGCCATTTGCTCATTTTGCAGTCGCGTGCTATGATCAGCCTTAAATCCTTTTCTTTGGTTGTTCTAACACTGTGTTCCAAATATGATCCTACATTTAGAAACACTGAGCTGCAGTTTCCACATTTCTGGCAATTTCTTCAGCAACGCCAAATCGTTTTCCAAGTTATGAATACCCCAGTAGTATCAGCTATGCCACACACCTTTTGTATCGTCAGCAAATAAATAACTAAATCTTACCTAGCAATATTTTTGTTGTATCCCTCACACTGCCCAGAACAGGACCTAGAACTGAGCCTTGTGGCATGTCGCTTGTGACTGTTCAGGAAGTGCCCCATTGATCACACTGGGATTTATCCCTGGGCCAACTTCTTATCGGTTGAAACACCCAATGGCTAAGCCCTGGCTTGTACCATTTTTTTAATGGGCTTGTTGTGTGGAACTGTATCAAATGCTTTGCTAATTGTTTTCTAAAATTCCTCGTGTGTTCAGCCAAGCGAGGGAAGCTTTTTTATCCATGCATTTGGCTGCAGTAAATCACCACGTTCTGTTCTCTCCTGCATTCAAGCCAAGCCCAAGTCGCAAATTGTGACTGTAGAAGCAGAAATAAATTGTTCCTCCCAGTTCTGCAATTAGACTGCTGTAAATCCAAACATACCACATTCGAGAAAGCATCGAGTTCAGCAAGCGACAGAGAGCAAGCAATAAACTGGAACGAACTCAGAATCAGAGAATCCACCAGGCCAGTCATAATTTCAGTGGAAAGGAAATGTGAGATGGAGGAGGGAGGCACTGGGGGATTAAGAACAATAATTGTGGGCAACGACCAGGACACGAGAACACAAATAGTTGAGGGGATGGATGGACGAAGCACAGCAAATTTAACAGAGTAACAACAGAATAGGAAGCGACCTTGGAGATCTTCTAGTCTAGTCCAACCGCCTGCTCAAGGCATTCCAGACAAAGGACTCTGCAGTCTCTTGATAACAATATCGGGGGATTGACAGGGGAGCTGCTACTTCTTAAGTTAGAGCCCTGTCTTCTCACTAGCACTCAACACACCAAGGCCAAATCAACAGGATTAACCGAGTCAAAGTGAGCCACCGGGTTGGGGAGGAGGGGTGATTTAATTCACGTTTTCCTAAGACATCTTCAGTAGGAAAAAAGCTATGTAAGAGTCCCCTGATAGGGCTCTAAACTGGCACTATGTTCGGTCGCTTCTATGCTCACTAAAATCTTCCAATTGCATTCGCATTTGCCCTTCATCCTTCTCCATTTCCACAAATAAAACAGCGGGTCTCTCAAATCCTACTCAGCACTCAATCCAGGGGCTGTGTTGGCACAGTACGCACATTGTTGGTTAATTCAATGAATGGGTGTCTTGTGTGAACTCAGACACTGAGATTCTTCCTACAGATACATTTCCAGCACTGCCTTTTGTCCCAAGATCAGGGTGGCTTCAGTCCATCCTTCACACTAAGGCTGTTACTGCCAAACCTGCTCAATCCCCTTTGCCCTGGGTTCTGGTTGGCACAAGGGCATGTGGCTCTCCTGACTGGATTCATGCCAAGCCGTTTCCTTCGGAGACTTTGGACTCTGCAGCCAACTGCTCTCTATAGCTCCTTCTCTGTTCTTCCCAGGGTTTGGTAGTTCAAAGGTGGCTTTATCAAAGCTACCAATCAGGGTTGTCCCTTGGCAATGGGGCGGCATGGGCAGTGCTATCAAGTTCCAGGCTCCTTCGGGTAAAGGGTGCCCTCTGGGGGAGCATCATCGCACAGCCAAAGTTTACTGCAATTCTTTTGCAACTGTGGTAAGAAAGGTTGTAAAATGAGGCAAAACTTATCAACTATTTTGCTTAGCAACAGGAACCTTTGGCTCAAGTGTGGTTGTAAGTCAAAGGATACCTGCAATTCTTATTTCTCAATTCTTCCTCTTCCCTCAGTAGTTTTTAGCTACACTTAAGTCAACCTACGACTGCTAAATCTTTGGTACAGTATATTTGAATATCCAACATCACAGATCATTATATTAAGGAAATCTAGAAAAAGAAGAGCAAGACTGTTTTGTTTTGTTTCGCAGAGACTGTCTATACTCTGGATTCTGTAGCATTTACTGCTTGGGCAGGATCAACCAGAAGAGCATCCAAGAATATGCACACAGACAGAATTTTACAACATGCTTAACTAGGCCAATCCTGCAATTCCACTACCATCCTAAACTTGCTTATTGGGTTTAACATCACTCTTTTGTGCCCCTCATTTTGTCCTGGAAACAGGCAAACTTTTTTTTTTTCCTTTCAGCATCAACTACTGATCTCTTACCTGAAATTTTATCTCACAACTAGGAGACAAGTCACTTCATGAGCAGAGATGACATTACAATCGCAGCTCAACCTGTTAGCTGCTGTGACTGAACTTGAAACACGTAAGCAGCAAACTGTCTGGAAAGTGAATGGGAGGCCACCAGGATATTCCAGGGCTGTAGGCTAAACTGGAAACTTGGAACACACACCCAACTTATTTTTGAGTGGTGCCCAAAAGACCAAATCTCCCTTCAGCTCAGAAAATTGTGGTTGGATACTGACAACAGAACGCTAGAAAGCTAAGGCTTTAGGCTCCTAGGTTTTTGTTATGTTAATAAACGAGATGTGAGCCTGGAGAGTACTAAGAATTTTTTTTAATGGTATGATTGAACGCAAATAATCCACCAGTATTGTCAACGCAGCCACAGATAAAATTCCTGCCCCATGTAGGATCTCTGGAGCATCAATGCTTTCACAGATAAACGGAGAACCGCAGTTGCATCAGCTAAAAAGGGAAAATGCTCTTCATGACATCTTTCACTTTCTCAGGCAACACTCAGGCACCACTTATGGAGGGAAACAGAAGGACTGGAGATAACGATCAATTGTCTGAACTAGCAACCACCCTTTCATAGACCAAAGAAACCTTTTCAAACGTTGAAAAAAAACCCCTATAAATAAAATATACTAAAATAGTACTGTTGTACAATCTATGTTTTTTTTTTAACAATCAAATAACCTCAGCATTTTTCCAACCGTCTTTAGACATGATAAGCTGCACCTTCTGCATGCAGGGCAGTCAAGACAAGACCGTCTCATCTTTATGCTGTATCAAACAAGGCAATCTCTTCACGGGAAGGCAGTTGCTTCGGTTACAGCAGGGGGTCTCCAAATTTGGCCACTTGTGGACTTCAAACTCCCAGAATTCCCAGCCAGCGCATGGGAAGTTAAAGTCTACAAGTCTTACAGCTGCCAAGTTTGGAGAGCCCAGTGTTAAAACCAGAGAATATTATTAAAAAAAACAGAGCACCCTTCTCCTGTCGCCATCAAATTTTGATGGAAGCAAAGGATACCTGCCCTCTCACATAAGTAGATCCTAAGATTCGTGTAACATTCAATACTCATCCCCTGAGGAAAACAGGCAAACGTCATAGCTACCCCACCTTGGTAAACAGGCAGATTCTCCACATCTCCCTCAACCAGGAAGGCTCTTTTTTTTTTTAATCATTATTGCTTCAAGAACTCAAAACAACCCACCAGAGCATTTCTTTCCTTCCGAAAGGAAAAAAAGAACCACCTTGCCAGGTGCTGATGATCAACCTGACCCAGGCAGTTCCGAAATTTCAAGCCTCTTTTCTTCTACTTCCTTTAAATCAGCCTCTTTCCTTCCCTCGGGATCCTCAATCTTCCTCTCTCAATGTGAAAAGCGACCGGTTTTCTCTGGCTCTGTAGGCAAGTAATTTACTCAGCTCGACTTGAGGCTTATCACTTTTTTGGGGATTCTTCTCAAAAAGCTGAGGAAGGATGTTTTCCTGCATGGCTGGCCGCTCTCCCGCCGCCTTTCTTCCTTTTCGGCTGACTCTGGGACTCCGAATTCAGTGTTTCCAGCCAGAAGGCATTGAAAGAGCCGGGAGCCTGATACCCCGGCTCCTGAGGATCTAGCGGGTCTTTGCTCAGCAGAACACAAATGGCAGGGATGTTTCTCTTCACGGTCAAGGGGTCCAGGCCAGCCTCGGGCACGATGGGCTCCCAGATCTCCTCTATTTGCTGAAAGAACACTTTGGTGACCTGGTGGAGGCCCTTCAGCCTCCGCTTCATGATCTCCACACAGGTGATGGTCTTGTTGATGGCTTTGCCGACTCCGCTGAAGAGCATCTGCCTCGTGGTCTCTTGCTCCATCTTGCCAATGGCGTAGCCCATCAGATTCCGGATCTTGCTCCCATCCTTCACTTTCATTTCAATGATGTCTGAGGGCAAGTTGGCGAAAGGGAGGGGAGGCGGCTTCTCCACCACCTTGGACTTCTGGTAATTCTCCATGGTCTGCAGTGCTGTGAGGAAGGAGGACAGAAAAAGCCTTTCAGGGTCTAATTATGCTGTAGGGTTACAGACGCAAAGTCGGGGAATGTACCCTGCGGAAAAGATAAAGGTTTATCCGGTCCCTTGTTCCATCTTCAAGGGTGACAAAAAAAAAACCCCTTCAGACATGGGCCCGTTGTGCTAGAAGGGACATGCTGCAGACCCTGTTGCTCAAGGCATTCCTGCTGGCGGGGCCCAGGAGAAGAGCCTTTTCTGCTGGGGCTTCTGCCCACTGAAACACCCTCCCGCTTCCCTTCCCCAGTGAGATTTGCATCCCCCCCCGAAGATCTGACTCTGCCAACTGGCCTGTGTCCCAGATGGGGAAATCCCATTCTGGGGATGGTTAATGTGCTTCTCCCCTTATTCCCTTCCTCCCCATCTTGCAATTTTAACTTCATTCTAATGTTAATAATTTATGTTTTTTATGCTTAAATGCTTTATTTTGTATTTTGATTGTAAGCTGATTAGAGTCGGCTCTAGGTTAGATGGGTGGCATATAAGTTCAATAAATAAAAAAAAGGGGGGGGGAGGAGATAACTGTACAATGAAACAATGACTAAAAAACAGTTGAGCAGAGTCGGATCGTTTTAACTCAATCTAAGGTGCCTTCATCCCATTAAAGCATCCTTATCCCTGCCCTCCTTCACCGTGCACAAGGGAAGGCTTCAGTCACCCATCAGCAACTAACGCACAGCTTGCTTTCAGAAGTTGTGGGTGCCTCATCATCGGAAGCTTTCAAGAAGAAAACTTTGTCTGAAGTCATATAGGGTCTCCTGCTCAAGCAGGGGACTGGACTAGATGACTTCAGAGGTCCCTTCCGAATCTCTTATTCTACGTCCTGTCGCTTACGTGCAGCAAGTGAACTTTACTTTCAAGTTGCTCAAAGTCACTTTGCAGATGGAGATGGGACGGAATAAAATTGCACTAAAAATAAATACATTTTATTTAGCCCCAGAGAACCAGAGAACCGTGCGCTGGTTTGCATTTGTAAGCATTCCTCATGAATATCTCATGTTCAACAATCAGCCCTGTGCGAATTGAGAAGAAAATATTCCGTCATTTAAAGCCATCAATTTTAATCAGGTGATGCTGATTAAAATCAGTGATCAATTAGTCAAGCAGCCCCCACTCCTGCTGTCTCTCATTTCCTTTGGAAGAGGATGAGTTGCTGATGCCCTTTTGAATGTACTGTTAAGAGGAAGCATTATAGGACAATCTTTGACTTACAACCACTCGTTCTGTGACCATTTGAAGTTGCCCCGGGGAGGAAAAAAAAATGACAATTTTTCACACTGCAGCCTCCCTGCCGTGATCAAAATTCGGACTCTTGGCAACTGGCATGTATTGATATACCACCCAAATGGACCCCAGGTGGTTGTCATGTGATGGAGAGGCCGAAAGATCCTGGGTGGAAGCCACAAGTGTCACTTTTTGTGGCTTTGTGAGATCTTCTACACGGGCACCTTAGTTAGGAAAACGTCCAGCTTCACTGGGAATACAGATCGTCCTGGACTATCCAACCATTCATTTAGTGGCAATTCATAGTTATAACGAAACTGAAGAGACTCATGACCATTTTCACACTTACGACCACGGCAGCATCCCTCAGGGTTACCTGATCAAAATTCACCTGATCAAAATTCACCTGATACTTGGCAACTGACTCAGTTATGACGGTAGGCGTGTTCCCCCTTTTGCGACCTTCTGACAAGCCAAGTCAATGGGGGAACTGGATTCGCTTAACAACCACGTGACTAACTTAACAATGGTAGCGATTCACTTAACGACCGTGGCAAGACAGGTCGTAAAGTGGGGCAAAACTCCCTTCACAATAATGTTAATTACTGTTTCAGGTGCTTGGCAACTGGTTCACATTTAATAAAATGGGGCAATTCACTTAACCACCTTTTGCAACCATCTGACAAGCCAAGTCAACAGGGGAGCCCTGGCTTACCGAAGGTAGTGATTCACTTAACAACCGTGGCAAGAAAGGTCGTAAAGTGGGGCAAAACTAGCTTAACAGCCTAGTTTTCAACCCCCACCCACCCCAGAAAGTCCAGTTGCCTCTTGGGGAAAAAAAAAAAAGCACTTTGGGGACTTAGCAAAGGAAATTTTGGGCTCATTTGTGGTCGGAAGCTGAGGAACATCTATATTAGTGAATTATGCCTGTGAAATAATATTAATTGGTTACCTTTTGTGCATGTTATTCGGATTGCAGTGGAACAATTCACTAAAATTACCAGAGTGAAATAATATTACTTTGACTGCCACCCTGTGCATATTATCTGGATCGCAACGAAATAGTTCACCCACATTCGCGAATTATTGCGGTGAAAATAACTCAGGAATTATTTATCCCATGATTGTCACGAAATAATATTGCAGATGTTTTGGTTGGTTTGAATTATATCCCCAATTTTTGCACCGAATTTGGGGGGGGGGGATTTCTCTCAGGCCAGGCCGGCCCACCTCGCAGGGTTGTTGTTGTGGGGAAAAATAGGATTAAGCCAATTTTCTACCTCGAGTTATCCCAAACATATAAAATAGAGGATAAAAATCTTATAAAGGGCGAGATAAAAATTAATAAATGAATCAAAACGCGCCTCAGGGCCGCGCGCCGAGCCGCGGATTCCCCTCAAGAGCCGCTGAGGGATCCACTCGGGCTGGGTTAGAAACATGTGAACGCGGCCCCGGACGCTCTTCGCCCCATCAACGGCCACCTTAGTCCTCCCATCATCCCCGGCCCGCATCATCCCCCGCTCACCGATGGCCACCGACGCCGCCGCTCGGCAACCAAAATGGCGCCTTCCAGGTTCCCTCAGCGCGAAAGAAGGGCTGCGCATGCGCCCAACGCAGAGGGCGGGAAAGACGTGCGCCTGCGCAGAAAGGGAGCACCGCCCTTTTCTTCCTATTGGTCCAGAGCTGCTGTGGGCGGAATTCGCTCTCCAGGAAAACGCCTCCGTCACGTGGCATTGGAAGCCTGGCTTATTAAAAAAAAAAAAAAAAAAAGACTAAGCAAGGTTTGGTTGTTCTTTAACCAAGAAACGTTGTTTAACGTGGCTCAAGTTTTTCCCCGAGGTCCAGCCGGGTTTCAAGCTTTTGTTTGGGGATTGCTTATCGTGCGGTGATCGCTATTTTTATTTTTTTTGCAGTCTAAAGGCTGTTGCAATTGTACTTTTCTGTAAACATGAAAGGATGCAGCGCTCTTGCAATGCGTAATGATGGGAAAGGCCTTTGTTTTTCGAGGATGTCCACAAACTGCAAAAAATATTGATGTTTTTATTCATGGAAGGACTCGGAAAGTAGATCAACTGTGATCTAAAACGTTGGGACTTTTAAAAAAATATTGGTTTTTTTTAATTTATTTAACAGATAACAGATAATCAGAGTTGGAAGGGACCTTGTAGGTCATCTAGTCCAACCCCCTGCCCAAGCGGGAGACCCTACCCTATTTCTGACAGATGGGAGTCCAATCTCTTCTTGAAAGCCTCCAGGGATGAAGCTCCCACAACTTCCAAAGGCAACTTCTGTTCTATGGGTTGATTGTTCTCACTGTCAGAAAATTTCTCCTTATTTCCAGGTTTATTTATCATAGAAAATAAAATACAAAATTTTCGATTCCATATTCCATTCCGTTCCCTTCTAACAGAGGCATCGAATCAAGATCACGTGAAGTAATAGTACCGCTTTATAAAGCCTTAATAAGGCCACGCCTGGAATGCTGCATCCATTTTTGATCACCACGTTATAAAAAAGTTGTTGAGACTTTGGAAAAAGTGCAAAGAGGAGCAGCTAAGATGATTCAAGGCCTGGAGACAAAAACATATGAAGGAACCGTTGCAGGAATAGGGTTTGGGTGAGTCTAAAGAAAAGAAGAATTAAGGGTGACATGATGGCACTATTCCAGTATTAGAGGGAGTCAGCCTAGAATTAGAATTAGAGTAGAATAGCATAGCATAGCATAGCATAGCATGGCATGGAATTAGAATAGAAATAGAATAGAACAGAACAGAACAGAATAGAATAGAATAGAATATTGGCCAAGTGTGATTGGACACACAAGGAATTTGTCTCGGAGCAAATGCTCTCAGCATACATAAAATAAAAGATACATTCGTCAGGAATCATAAGGTACAACACTTAATAATAGTAGTTGTGGCTGCTCCATCACTGGTGGTCTTTAAGAAGAGACTGGACAGTCATTTGTCTGAAATGGTACCATAGAGTCTCCTGCTTGAGCAGGAGGCTGGACTAGAAGACCTCCAAGGTCCCTTCTAGCTTCCATTCCATTCTAATTCCTATTCCACTCTTCTCTCCTCTCTTCTCCTATTCTATTTCTATTCTATTTCTATTCTGTTCTGTTCTATTCTATTACAAAAAAAGATGTTGAGACTTTGGGAAAAGTGCAGAGAAGAGCAACTAAGATGATTAAAGGCCTGGAGACTAAAACCTATGAGGAACAGTTGCAGGATTTGTGTATGGCTAGTCTAGAGAAAAGAAGGACTCGGGGTGACATCGTAGCAGTATTCCAGTATTTGAGGGGCTGCCGCAAAGAAGAGGGGATTATTTTCCAGAGGACTAGAAGGCAGGGCAAGAATCAATGGATGGAAACTACTCAAGGGGAGAGCACCAGCCTAGAATGAAGGAGAAATTTCCAGACAATGAGAACAATTAACCAGTGGAACAGCTTGCCACCAGAAGTTGTGGGTGCTCCATCACTGGAGGCTTTCAAGAAGAGACCGGACAGTCCCTTGCCTGAAATGATATAGGAGGCTGGACTAGAAGACCTCCAAGGTCCCTTCCGGCTCTATTCTGATCGAGTGATCTTCAAACTTGGCAGCTTTAAGCCTTGTGGACTTCAAATCCCAGAATTCTTCCTCCAGTCATGTTAGCTCAGGAATTCTGGGAATTGAAGTCCACAAGTCTTAAAGTTGTCAAGTTTGAAGACAGTTGTGATAGATGGATGGATGGGGAGACAGATAGATAGATAGATAGATAGATAGATAGATAGATAGATAGATAGATAGATAGATAGA
>NW_020769599.1:181840-193015 GCF_900518735.1 Pseudonaja textilis
TATCTATCTATCTATCTATCTATCTATCTATCTATCTATCTATCTATCTATCTATCTATCTATCTATCTATCTATCATCTCTCTGTCTCTCTCTCTGCCTCTCTCTGCCTGCCTACCTCTCTCTCTCTCTCTCTCTCTCTCAATTTTCTTGGCAAGGTTTTTTTTCCAGAAGTGGTTTAATATCCCCTGCTTCTGAGGGCTGAGAGAAGAATGGCTGGCCCAAGGCTACCCAGCTGGCTTTGTACCCAAGGCAGCATTAGAACTCAGGGTCCCTGTTTTTTTGCCTGGTGCCTTCATCACGACACCAAACTGGCTCTCAAAACATGTGGACCATTTCACAAATGTGCATGTCACCCTGGATTGCTGTCCTGGATTTCTTAACGGGCACAAAATATCCATCTCTAAAACTTTTGGGCATCTGCTGGAGGCTGTTTCCTGTAGCAGGAAGACTGAGGTTGCTTTCTGCCTTTAAAAACGTGTTTTCTCCATTCCTCCTTTTGGGGAAATACTATATTCTGCCTCTTGTAATATTCCTCCAAATATTTCATTCTCGGTGGGGAGGAGAGCTTCCTCTAGTTTGCACAACAACTCAGCATTTCCTGACCGTGAAAATGATTACTGTTAGTCCTCAACTTGCAACAGTTCACTTAGTGACCATTGAAAGTTACAACGGCACTGGAAAAAAATGACTTAGGACCGTTTTTCAGACTTATGACCATCACAGCACCTCCATGTCACTTGAGCAAAATTCAGACTTATGACTGTCACAGCACCTCCATGTCATGTGATTAAAATTCAGGGTCTTGGCCACTGACTTGTACTTATGACAATTCACGTGATCCCCTTTTGCGACCACCTGACAATGGAAGTCAGTGGGGAAGCCAGATTCACTTAACGACTGTGTGGCTAACTGAACAACTGCAGGGATTCACTTAACAACCATGGGAAGAAAGATCATAAAATGGGGCAAAACTCACTTAACAAACGTCTCGCTTAGCAACAGAACCGTTGGGCTCCATTGTGGACGTAGGTTGAGGACTACATGTAATCCATGGAAGGATTTGCTGCTCTCAGAGTCATGGATGCTCCATCGCCGGAGGTTTTCGAAGAGAAGATTGAGCCATGAGCAAGGGGTTGGACTAGATGATCTCCAAGGTGTCCCACCCAACCCTAGGATTTTGTGATTCAGCTGAAAGATTCCCCTGCCCTCTTAGAGAAATAGCTTGCAAGCAGTCCTCTTCAACCGAGCATTAATCAGAAGGGACCTTGGAGATCTTCTAGCCCAACCCCCTGCGCAAGCAGGAGACAGTAGACCATTTGAGACAAGTGGATGTCCAGTCTCTTCTTGAAAGCCTCCAGTGATGGAGCCCCCACAACTTCTGGTGGCAAGCTGTTCCACTGGTTAATTGAAATTTCTCCTTAGCTCTTAAGTTGCGTTGGTGTAGCACCAGCTGGGCCCCTTAGTCATTTCACCTTTCAATGGGACGGGCAAAAGAAGTCCTTCCAAGAGGTCCACTGGTGGAACCGTTCTCCTCCTCCTCCTCCTCCGCAGGGACCACAGGAGACGCTGCCCATCGGATGCCCTCCCAGCATCAACTGGTCTGCAAAGAACTGGTCTGCCAGGTGTGCAGGCGGGTAGCTCGGGAGGCCTGGCAGCTGATCTACCGGCAGCGTGCAGATGGCCGCTCCGCCAAGCCCAGACTTCTGCTGTCCCCCTGGCCCCGCCAGGAAAGCAAAGTCTCCACCATCACCTCAGTCGAGGAAGAACAGGAGTCCTGCATCTGGACCTCCAGCGTGACCTCATCCTGCGTGGGAACCGTCAGCGTTGGCCCAGAGGGCACGACGTCCACCGAGACAAGCCAGCATGGGTCGAGTATCCACGGGCGGAAGGCCTCGAAACCTGCTACCCCTGAGGACCCAAAGATGCGTGAAAGGTTCTCCAGGCAGCTGGATGTTTATACGGAGGACTCCTCGAGCTGGTCGTCCAGCACTTACGAGACCTCGTCCATCACTACCTGGACGGACTCTTCCAGCCACTCCGCCACCATCTTCAGCAGCTTGAAGAGCCGCTGGTCCCGTAAACATCACAAACGCCTCCTTCAGAAGCCGAAGAGCAGCCAAGGCTCACCCAAGCAAGCTTCTCCGGAGGCTACCAAGGTGGAGGAGAGGCCCTTTCTGCCTGTCCCTGGGGTCTCCTTCGTGAAACAAACCCTGATTCAGAGCTTGGAGTCTCACTGGGTAGCCAAGAGGGTCCAGCATCTGTTGGGGATGTCCTGGGTTCTCCTCACGTCCCTCAGTAGCTTCATGCCCTCTGCTCCAAATTCCTCCTCGGTGAGGCCCCTGGGGCTCACGGTGGTGGTGAGAAGGCCTCGGGTCCTGGCTTTTGTGACCGCCAAGACCAAGAAGTACCTGGAGCTTCACCTGAAGAAGAGAGTCCACCTGAAGCATTGGCAGCTTCCCAGGAGGGTCCAAGAAGCCCTCAGGTACATGAAGCCTCCTTTTCCTCTTCTATCCAAGAGCGAAAATTCTCTAGTGCAGAAAGCGGGCGGGACGGCCAAGAGATTGTTGGTCACCGGTCCAACGTTGCTCCCAAGATTGTTGGATATCATCCAGATGAAGGTGAAACTTCACCTGGCCAAGAAGTGTGTCGAAATACAAGCGGGGGTATTTCCGGAGGTGGTCCTTCACTCCTGGCAACGCTCCGCGTGGTTGGCCAAGCCGCCGCTGCCCAAGCTAGTCTCCCGTGCAGACAAACCCTTGGAAGCTCGCCTGGTCTTCCTCCCCTTCGTGCTCCCCCAGGATGTGAAGGAGATGGAGATGGCAGTGCAGAGATGGCGCCTCCGTTCCTGTCGGGACCTGGGAAAGTGGTCCACGGAGTCCCTGGTTGCGATGGGCCCTCCTCCGCCTTCCTCCAAGCCCCTCCTGGGCCGAAGGGCAGCGTCCAAATTCTCTGGGGCACAGGCCCCGTTTCTCCAGCAACGGGGACGAGAAACCTTGGAGGCCCATGTGAGAAAGAAGGCACTGCAGCACAAGTGGGGCCTCCCCAGTGTGGTCCGGAGGTCTCTGAAGGCTTTCCTGCCGAGCGTGGTCCCCGGGGGTTCCGTCGCCCGCAAGGCCGAGAGCCACGTCGAAGCTCTGCCCCACAAACTGGACTTTCTTCCCAAGGACACCTGCGTTCTCCTGGAGTTCCACCTCCAGAGAATGAAGCTCCAGCAACGGTGGAGCTTGCCCAAAAGAGTCCTTGAAACCCACCGACGGCTGATTCCAGAACTTCCTTACAAGGAGAAGAGAGGGGCAGTAAAGTGCTTTTCTCAACAGCCCAGACTGGGGATAAGGCCACCTCCAGGAGGTCTCACGCAGGACGAAGAGAAGGCTAGAAAAATCCAGGGCCTTCAGTTCTGTCCTGCTCAGCCGCTCCTCATGTTGAAAGCGAAGGTCTTGAGGAAACTGCAGGTACATCTGACTAAGAAACACTTGGAGGTGTGCCTGCAAAGCTTTCCTGCTGCGCCACAAATGTCTTGGAGATCTTCTCGTTGGTCTCAAGAGAGACCTCTCCCCAAACTCATCCTTCCGGGTCTGACAGCCCCTCAAGCCCGTATCCCCTGCTCCTCCTGTGGCTTGGCAGCCACGGGTCGGATCGAATCAGCGTTGCAACGGAGCCGGCTGGCCTCCCTCTGGGGGCTCAGCCTCAAGTACGTGGAAGTGGTTACAGAGATGGCCACCGTCGTCCAGCAGGATGCTGAGAGGCCGTGCCCACCTGACGGGACCAAGGAACTTGACTTTCGATTTGCAGAAAGGAAGACCCTCTTCTTCCAGCCGTCGGCCAGGGAGGTCTTGGAGATGCACATTAGGAAGAAAAGGATACAGCACCAGTGGGATCTTCCTTCTCTGGTCCAGAGATCCTTGCGAAGCTTCAGTGGCCGCATGTCCCCGTTGCGTCCTTCGAAGGCTGTCACTCAAGCCTCCGTCCTCCCTCGAGAGGTCCTTTTCCTTCCGTGGAAAGTCACCAACTTCCTAGAGGTCCACCTTCAGAGGATGAAGCTCCAGCAGAAGTGGGGCTTGCCCAGAAGAGTCCTTGAATCCTGCAGGCGCCTGTTCTCGGGGCTTTTCCACAAGGAGAAGGCCCCGCCGTTGGCGAAACGGTCTTCTCGGAAACCAGGTCTGGGGATAAGACCGGTCTGGGCAGGGGGCCTTGTAAAACTTCTACCAGACATTCAGAAGACACCAGGAGTTGGATTGCATCCAGCTCAATCACTTCGCAAGTTAAGCCTTCCAGCCTTGATGAGTCTGGAGAACCACCTGACTAAAAAACATTTGGAGGTGCGCTTGGAGACCTTTCCTGCTGTCCCCCGTTTCTCTTGGCGATCTGTGTGGTTGTCTACAAGCAGGTCCCTTCCCAAACGGATCCTTCCTGGTCTCAAGACCCCCCAGCCTCGTAGGCCCTGCCTCTCCTTGGACTTGGCAGCCATGGGACGGATTGAAGTAGCTTTGCAGAGAGGTCACTTGGTGTCCCTCTGGGGCCTGGGACTGAAGTACGTGGAGACCTTGTCAGCTCTGCCTCCTGAAGGCACTTCAGCCAAGTTCAAAGAGGTGCCCTTTGAGTTCTCAGAAGTCAAGTTCCCATTTTTCACAAAGGAGGTCAAGGAAAACTTAGAAATGCACGTTAGGAAGAAGAGACTACAACACGAGTGGGGCTACTCTACCCTGGTCCAGAGGTCCTTTAGAAGCTTAATCGGAGAAGCACCCCAACGGCCCCGTGGTCTTCTGAAGGCGGCGACTCAGACTTCCTTGCTTCGTCTAGAGTTGCATTTCCTTCCTGAGCCGGTCAAACAAAACCTGGAGCTCCACATTCAACGAATGAAGTTGCAACGAATGTGGGGCCTCCCCCAGAAAGTCCATCAGTCCGTAAAGTTTTTTCACTCACCGGTTCCAGAGGAGAAAGCTCAAGCCAAGTTTGGCCTTGGAGAAACTCAGACGGACAGTGCGAGGTGGGAAGAAACCAAAGTTCTCCTGCCAAAGAACCAGGGATGTCTGGAAGATCTCCTTAGATATACTCTGGAGACCCATCTCAAGAAAAAATCCCTGGAGATTAAATTCCAATCAATAGGATATCAGATGTTTTCTGGACCCATTAAACGTGTTTTTCTTCCTAAACTTTCCTCCGTGTCCTCAGAAATCAAACCCAGAACATCTTGCTTGTACTTTATGGAACAGGACATTGTGGGAAAGATTAACTTGAACATTAAATGCAAGCATTTGATGCATCTTTGGGGCCGTCCCAGTATCTACACGAAATCATTGAACAAGATGTTTGGCAGTGTTATCGCAGGAAGCCTGCCACTAAAGATGTCCAAGCTCAGGTGGTGGACTCTGGAGAAGAACATTGGCCGGGAGAGTCAAACAGCCGATGCAATGGGTTCCAGAACAAAAGAATTGAGGCGGTCAAGTAAAAGTCCATGTTTTGTCCAAAGGGAGATTCGGGACCTTCTGGAGATGCACGTCCGGCGCAAGAAGCTAGAGCATGAATGGGGCTTACCATCCGTGATTCAAAAATCTCTTCGGGGCTTTGCTGCACACTCTTTGGAACCAGAACAGCTCTTGGAGGGACTCGGCATTGCCACCACTGGCTCATGGGGTGCATTAAAAAGGACAATTAAAATAACCAAGGGCTATTTCTACTTGGATCTGGTGACGCAGAAGCTCCTGGAGGCTCACATGATGACCCGAACGGCAACCCATCGATGGGGTCTTCCCAAGCGTGTCCAGGAATCATTGAAAATGTTTCTGCCCCCTGCTTCCCCATCCCAAGTTGAGAGCGACCAGGGTCAAGCCGAAACCCCACGGCACGCCTACAACCGACTCGTCCAGACTGCCGTAAAGCAACGGCACAAAGCAGAAAGCGTACACCGTGTCACCACGGTCGAGAGGTCTCTCCTCAAAGCTGAGCTTCCTGGGAAAATGTCCCAACAAAAAGTCTTGAGGTCTGGAAGAGAGACTCAGAAAATGACACCTGGCAAAGAGACCGCCCCGATGTTCCTTAAACCGGAAGACTTGGAATTCATGGGATTGCACGTACGGCACAAAAGGATCCAGCACGAGTGGGGATTACCAACTCTCGTGCAGAAATCTCTGCAGGCTTTTGCACCAGTCCCACCTGAGCCTCCGAAAAAGTCCTTGACAGGCCTGGCTCGGGAGAGATTTCAAGGTGGAAGAAAAGCAAGGAGGTTGGTCCATGGGCCACAGCCTATGATCAGAGTGCTGGTCCCTCACCCGTTCTTTTTAAGTCGACATGCAAAGGATCGCCTGGAGTACCATGTGAGCTGTCAGACCAAACAACACAAATGGGGACTTCCTCGAGTGATCCAAGATTCGTTGAGGGCAATGATTCCTCCACCCCAGGTCCCTGATGAAAAAACCCACCTTGAACGTCATTTGGGATTCCACCTGCAAGAAGGAGTCCATGCTTCCCATTCCAGAAAAGAAGGACCACCGTGGTGGACCTCATCCTGGAAAGACGCCACCATCAAGCCTATGAAGAACATCCAGCAGAGGAAACCAGGTGCAAAACTGCCTCAAGACACATCACCCACTCCCCAAATTTTGGCACCATTGCAAAAGGCACAGCACCATTTAGGGGCCACGGAGATACCCCAAAGAGCGTTACAGGTTAAGACAGGGGGGACTATTGAAACAACGAGGTTCTTGTGTCCCAAAACGATGCTCTCGTTCCTCCCTGTTGAGAAGAGGGACCTTCTGGAATTCCACATCCAACGAAAGAAAATCCAACATGCGTGGGGCCTACCATGGATGGTACTTAGATCTCTCCATGTCTTTGCTCCGTACCTTCCTCAACCAGAGAGGACTACTGGGAAGACCACGTCTAGGAAACCCAGAAGGGAGTCAAAAGATGTGCAAATCCTTACTCAAGACCTCAAATTCCTCAGTTTTGAGGTGAAGCGACGCCTGGAGGCCCACCTGAGACATCGTACGTCAAAGCACAGATGGGGTCTTCCAGAAAGGGTCCGGCAATCTCTGAGGGCCTTCCTGCCACCCACATCTTCTTCTCGTCCTGGGATGACTGGATTCCACCCTCTCGTGCCTTTACAACCCAAATCCTTACAGATAACTGAAGATATTTATGAGCCGGTGATGTTTAAGCCCAAACCCAAGCACAAGACTTTAGAAAAACAGAATGTTGAGAATAAGAGACAGAGACCAAAAGGCAGGTCTAAAAACCTCAGGCAAACTAAAGCCCAGGCTTGCTCTGGTACCAAGACGGGGCTCTCTTTCCTCCCAGAGGGCAGCCAGAACCTTCTGGAATTCCACGTCCTATGGAAGAAGATCCAACACGCCTGGGGTTTGCCATCAATGGTGCTAGAATCGTTGCAAGCTTTTGCACCACATCTCTTGAAAGCTGAGAAGGGCACTCTAGGGATGGTGGCCAAGACTCCCCCGTGTGATGGAGAAGTACAAATCCTTAGTCAAGACCTCAATTTCCTTAGCGTTGAGGAAAAGGAACTGTTGGAGGCCCACCTGAGACATCTTGTATCGGAGCACCGATGGGGACTTCCCGAAAGGGTTCAACGACCTCTGAGGGTGTTCCTGCCCCCCAGATCTACTTCTCGCTCTGAGGTGACTGAATCCCTGCCTCTCTTGCCCTCTCCACCCACAGCCACCTATGTGCAGCCACCTTCGTGGACTTCTAAGGAGACAGAAGATCTTCAGATCCTGCCATGTTCCTCTCCTTCATACATCAATGACAGGTCCGACGTTGGTAAACCTGAAAGGAAAGTCAGCTTCCAAAAAGTGAACCTTGGAAGTGGAAGGACCACGCCGAGGGTGAAGAACGTGATGCCTCTTCCGGGCTTTGAGGCAAAGATGGACAGCTGGCAGAAGGAAGACGGTTCTCAGAGGACAACCAAACAGAGAGGCTCTCTCGAAGGGCTGACGACGACTCCAAAAACTTCAACTGCTAGCAGGGAACTGATAAAGTCTCCTAAGATACCCATCTGTCTCTCCTACCTTTCATCAGGCCTCCCCAAAACCTCCATCTCCTCGTCAAAGTCTGATAGGCAACCCAAATGGCCAGAGAAAAAGAAGAAGAAGAAGAACCAAGTCCATTGGGAGATGGGGAAAGGTGTGGCAGATGATTCCTCTCTACTATCAGAAGACAATGAAGCACAGGATTCTCCTTGGTCCTCAGGAGACAACATGGAAGGGTTGGAAGAGTCCTCAGGAGATGACGTGAGCCGTTCTTCTGTCCAAGAGCCAGAAACTGCCAAGATGTATGGCAGGCCTTGTGAAGTTCAACTGTATCATACTCCCATCTCTCCACAAGCTTCATATTTCTTCCCACACCATGTTCATGTTCCCAGTTCTTCCTACGAGGATGTTGTAGCCAGACATTACAGGCAGCTCGGGAGGAAGCATCAAGCAACACAGAAGAGCAGGCGACAATGGAGAGGAAGTAGGCTTACGTGGAGAGAGTTCCTTGGCCGCTCTCTGGGGGAAGCCACCAGGTGCCAAGCATTTTGTAGAACCCAACGGATGGAGCAGTGGTCTTCGGAATGCGAGAGGTTCCTCCGCTTGCAGCATCCTTCATTCTTTAGAGGAAACGGGTCCTCCACAGAAGGCCAAGTTGTTCAACTCCCCAAGGAGAGTAGAAAGGGCACCCTTCAAAATCGAGACTTTGTAAGGACAGACGTTGAATTTCAGGTCCATCAGGAAAGTTGCAGCTTGACCCTGAAGACAGACGGTAAGGAAGAGGGGAGAATGGAGAGGGTCGCCTTTTCCATAGCTAAGGAGCGGAACCTTTTGTCCCTGGAGACCAGGTCCCAAGGCAGCGTGAGGGTCGACGATTGGGACCAGGGGAGAAAGTTGGAGGTGAAGTGGGAAGATCAGAACAAGAGGACAGAAGAGTCCCTCAGAGAAGAGATGGACAGTTGGACATGGGCTAGTTCCTTGGGAGTGAGACACCCTCCAAATTTAGCCGAGTTGACTGCCCTTTGTTCGGTGGCCCCCTCAGAAGAATCAAGGGATCAGGTCTACAGCACAGTAGCAGAAGCCACAGTGGGATTTCCTGAAGATCATGGTGTCCCAAAGCCAGGGGAGATTTCAGACCGTAAGGATCTAGTCACCTGGCTGAAAAGGCAGACTCCAGTAGACCTCAAGCAAGAAGAAGCTATGGGGCAGGAGGACAGTGGGGCCCAGCGTCCTCACCCTAGAGGGCTAAGGTCTACCAGCTGTTCACCTGGAAGGCCCCCAGAAGCCAGGAAGAAGAAACAGGTGAGGGTGAATTGGTCTTCCAAGGAAACGCACAAGGAACTTCTTGTCGTCAGGAGTCTGGACCCCAAGCTCAGCCAGGCTTTGGAGGTTCCTAGGCAAGGGGTCCACAAGAAACCCCAGGAACAGAGGTCTCCAGCTAGCGAGAAGATGGCCATTTTGGGTAACATCCTGGAGAAAAAGTTGAACTTGCAAGAGGGGCTGCTCATTTGGAGACAGAACCTGAGGCGGAAGGAGGGAAGGGGCCGAAAGAGAGACAAAAGGGAAGGAGGAGACGGAGGAAGACAGGGTAGGAGACTACCACAACCATCGTCCCCTTCCGTGGACAAGAAGAGCTTTGCCGTCAGCACTATCCTGTAGGGGAAGCTCCATCTCTGCAGGAACATCCTGAAAGGAAAGCTCTGTTTCTGGAAGAAAAGACAGGCGGTTTATTTTTTTCCCGAAAAAAATCAGGAAAATTGGGAAATGTGACTTGGTGCCTGTAAAAAAATCGGGGTGGGTGGGTGGGTGGGTGGAGAAAGTTAAGTAAGAAGGTTGTATTCTGCAGTACCTGTTCACCAATAAATGTTCATTTTTTTTTGGCATAGATGGCCTCTTTGACCCCTCTTTCAAACCACCAGTCCTCTCTGTCTAAAATGTGGAGTCGATTGTCTTCACAAGAGCGGCCGGTGTCTTTTAAATGCAGGTGGACCCCGGGTGGGATTCTACCCATTTGCACCGGTTCCGTAGAACCGGCTGTTACGATTCTGCGCCGTTGGGAGAACCGGCCAATCGCGCCTCTGGCTGGCCCCGCCCTTCTCTGCCTGCCCCTCCCCTCCCCGCCCCAGTCAGTCCTTATTGCGCCGGTGCAACATTGCACACGTGTCTGACATCACTGGCTGGGTTCCCCCTCGCCCAGTTACTCCTTAAGGTATTTCCCCCCCACTTCCTGTGCCAACGATCAGCTGTGCCAATGATCAGCTGTGCCAATGATCAGCTGTGCCGGGATCCCTGCGTGAAGCCTTGGGTGAAGGCTCCCCTGAGGACCAGGTGACAAAATGGGGCGTCAGCAGGGGCGCTGCATCTCCCTGGGCTCTGTTTTTTGCCTTCCTGGGCCCCAGGGAAGCCGTCTGGGGACAAAAATGCCCGCCAGGAGGCTTTCCTGAGGTCCAGGAGGCCCCCCCAAACTGGGGTGTGTGGTTGTGGCTGAAAAAAAAGAATCCACGCCCACCCAGTCACATGGCCACACCCACCTAGCCACGCCCACAGAACCAGTTGTTAAAAAAATGTGAATCCCACCCCTGAGGTGGGCTGCTGAATCGAGCCCTGATGGGTGGGTTCTCCTGGGCTGCGCCCTGCGTTCGTGACGTGGCTGTTTGGTTTCCCCAGTGTACAGATCTGCACGTGGCTCACTGTGTTGTACTGCACAGACCACATGGCTCAGTTTGCGTCTTGTGATGTTTTATCTTTGGGATGGATAGGCTTCTGTTTTAGCGCATTCTTGGGTTTGAAGGGTGCATGTGTGTTGTGTTGGCTGAAGATTCCCCTGAGCTTTTCCGATAAACCTCCCAAGTGTCCTCAAAAAGAACGCAAATGAGCAGCTGTCTGCAGGGAATATAAATCCTTCCATCCTCCAGTCTGAGTGAAGAAGCTTCTTGGATGAGAAGAAGAGAAGAGATTAGAAGAGGAAGAGAAAGAGAAAGAGAAAGAGGAAGGGAAGGAAGGAAAGAAGAGAAGAGAAGAGAAGGGAAGGGAAGGGAAGGGAAGGGAAGGGAAGAGAAGAGAAAGGGGAAGGGGAAGGGGAAGGGGAAGGGGAAGGGAAGGGAAGGGAAGAGAAGAGAAGGGAAGAGAAGAGAAGAGAAGAGAAGAGAAGAGAAGAGAAGAGAAGAGAAGAGAAGAGAAGAGAAGATTTAT
>NW_020769599.1:200892-233921 GCF_900518735.1 Pseudonaja textilis
GAATTAATTGCCTCCTGCAAAGCCCCACTTCCCTTTTGCTCCTCTTTTATTCTCTAGGGGAGGGGCCATTCAGTCTACCTGTGCCTTTACTCCCAAGTCGACCCTTGTTCCTTAGCTGTTCCCTTCTTCTGGCAGCTCTGTGCATGTGCACACTGGGAACAGGCTCCAGCTATTCTTCTTCCCCGCTGACGTCTGACTCCAAAGGCAGCTGATAACTGTGCGACGGCCCTGGCCCCATCTCTGCCTCCGAAGCAGAGCCCTTGTCTGAGCCTTCCCCAGACTCCTCTTCACTATCCCAGTCTGTCGCCAGCTCTGCTGGCCACTGGTGGGCCACAACAATTTGAGAATATTTAAATTTAAAGGATTGGTGGGATAATGAAGTAGTGTGGGACAAAGGAATAAGATTCTGTCCATTTTCTGCCCTCCGGGTGGAGGGTTTGAAGTGGGCTCACCTGAGGGTTTGAAGTGGGCAGGTGGGCTGAAGCAGCCATTCACACAAATAGAAAACCCCAGAATCCTCCAAGGGATTTTCACCCAAGTCCAGACCGGTCAGCCTTGCGTTGGCCATTGTGATGGGTGCCAAGTCTTTGCATGAGGTGGGAGAGAGACCACAGCGGTTCAGCCTATGGAAATTGGGGAGACACACAGACACAGGTAGGGAGGAAATTGGTAGGCATAAAAACAGCCTCCAGGTAGAACAAGTGTCAGGATTCTGGCGATTGCCCTAATTAAATCCTAAGCCTCAAGCCAAGCTTCAAAAAAACTTCAAAAGATTTATGAGGAGCGGCATGCCGGCATGACCTGTATGAAGCCAACTCTGGGACACATAATTTACAATCACCTATGACCCTGTTTCCCCCCACACTCCTGGGTGTGCATTCATTCAGCTTCTCCAATGAAACACGTTCATGGGCTGGGTGTCACCAATCACATTCTCCAATAAAAGGATTTTCGTGGGCAGAATACCCGGCTGCCTAAGTTACAACCTTTGTGAGACAAGCTTGGAATGTGCTTCTCATTTTATTTGCCGTATGCTCCTTCAGGTCTTTCCCCTCCCTGTCTTTCCCATGGCAACTTGGAAACGGGCATAGGGATGTTTTCCAAGTTGACAACAAGAAGCAATGGATGGACCCTAATCAAGGAGAGAACCAAGAGGAATTTTCTGAGAGTGAGAACAATTAATTGACGGAACTCCTTGCCACCAGAAGTACTGGGTGTTCCATCACTGGAGGGTTTTAAGAAGAGATGGAACAACTGTTTGTCTGAAATGGTAGAGAGGGCGTTGGACTAGAACAGTGATCAACAACCGGTGGGGCCAGGGACCACTGGTGGTCTGCGAGAAAATGTTGGCGGTCCTCAGAGAAATGTCACCCCAAAGCAATTAATCCAGGCTCCGTGGAAACACAAGGCTGTGCCACCCACCTGTCCTGCGGGAAGACAAGGCTTGTGTTGCTTGCATTGTGAACACCATGAGGTAGTGGGGGGAGGGGTGAAGGGGGGAGGGGTGGAACTTGCTCCATACGCCCCACTCGCTCCTTGCCTGGCCACTGGGCTGTTTCTTTCTTCTTCTGCTTTTGGCTGCATGCATCAAAAGTCCTTCTTTCTCTCCCCCAAACTCCGCCAGAAATGAGTCTTTGGGACCCTGCAAGGCCTCCTGCTCCAAGAGGCTGCAAAGACTCATTTCTGGCGGAGTTTGGGGGAGAGAAAGAAAGACTTCTGCTGCTTCTGCTGCTTTCCTTGCATGAAGCCAAAAGTCTCTCTCTCTCTCTCTCTCCCCACCCCCTTGAGAACGGAGCTGGAGACAGTATCCTACGATCCCAACTAAAGAGCGATCGGTCAGTAGGAAAAGTGGGTGGGGGATTTTCCTGCAGACTTTTGGGGGATTTTCCCGCAGACTTTTGGGGGGGATTTTCCCAGGGTCTCTGGTCCACGGGATTTAAAATGAGTTTGGGGGTCCCTGAGGTCCAAAAAGTTGGCAACCCCTGGACTAGAAGACCTCCAAGGACCCTTCCAACTCTGTTATCCTCTCATTTTTCCAGACTTTGGCCATCACTCACCAGGTCAATGTTTTTCAACCTTGTCCACTTGAAGACGGGTGGGTTTCAACTCCCACGGTTGTTAAGTGAATCTGGCTTCCCCATTGACTTTGCTTGTCAGGTCGCAAAAGGGGATCATGTGATCCTGGGACAAGGGTCATACATATAAGACAGTGGCCAAGCAGCCTGAAGTTTGATCACGTGACCGCAGGGATGGGGTCATAAGTGTGAAAAATGGTCCTAAGTCACTTTTTTCAGTGCCATTATAACTTCCAACAGTCACTAAATGAACTGTGGCAATGTGATGACCCAAAGGGGCATGGCACAAAGGCAACACAGTTAAATAAACAAGAAGAGTCCTTTTAATATCTCCAACTTTGCCCCCAATGTCCAGGTTACCTTCGGCTGGAGAAAAACTCTCCCAAGAACAGTCTTTAAGTGAAGGAAATTCAGTCCAAAAATAAAGTACATATAAACTGTAAATAAAAATCCACACAAACCACGCTGCAGGACAGGGCAGGAGAAGGAATTGCAGACTTGAAAGGCCAGCAAAACACCCCCAGTTGGGAACCTGCCTGGAACCCAGATAAGCCTCGACCTTAAAAGATAACTCACTATTTGCTTCCAACAACTTGCTGCACGCAGCCTCTATTTTTATACACTGTGTTCCCAGCTGCAGCTAATGAAGGGAATCAGGGCCCTTTCCTCCCCCTTAAGACATGCAACCCACGTTGCTCCCTTCTCTGTTCCTCCCTGTGTGCTCTAGGATGAAGAGGGGGTGGGCCTGGGTCTTCCTCCGAATTCCCTCTCCCTTGTTCTACCTCTCTCCTGCTCTGCCCAGCCAGACTCTGCCCTTGCCCAGTTTCTTCCACAGCCAGTGGAGCCACACTCCCGCTCCCTGTCAGCTGCTCGGCCTCCCCTTCCAATACAGATTCTGACAGGGGCATGACAGGTAAGTCAGGGACTTACCTGTATTGATTGAGATCCGGGACAATCAAATGAGACGTGTTTTGAACCCATCTCCAACTCCACTATCCCTCGGGCCTCTTTCTACTTACTGGATCTCTGAAGATTTCAGGAATCCTGTCAAAAGTTGTCGGAATCTTCGAGGTCCAAACTCACAGCCAGAGAGACGGATTGAATTCAAAGCTTCAACAGCTGACAGGCAAAACAATAAAGCGTCCAAGTCCAGCTTGGTTAAAAGTTGTGTTCTGAGATCCAAATCATGGACATTCTTCATTGCTTTCCGGGCAAAGACCCCGTCCTTCATTTCGTAAACACAATGACACAATTCCAGCAGATCCTCTTCCCTTTTAAAGGAGTGCGCCTTGGCTTCCTGATCCACCCACCTTAGCAATTCTGGCGAAACTTTAGTCTCGGATAGCTTGAAAGACCAGGATTCTTGAAGGACGCTCATCCTTTCCACATTGGACAAGCCATAGAGAAAATGGATCAACATGAGATACTTGCTCTTGCACTCCTTCTGATCTCCAAATAGGTCTTGGTAAGGTGTTCTGGTTGTCTTAGTGTCGAGCAGGTAGAACAAGGCCGCAAAAAGCTCCTGGAAACCCAGGTGGATGAACTTGAACAAGGTCTCCACCCGAACGTCTTGGCGCAAGACTTCCTGACTTGCAGAAGGAGGGTCTGAAGCCAAGTAACAATCCAAACCACGTTCCTTTAGCTCTTCTTCACGGAAAACCAATGTTCCCTGGAGTATTCCATCTTTTGCTAAAGCGCAGAGGTCTTCCAGGTGGCTTGGCTTGGAATTGGTCCCCAAGAAAGTCAAGAGGAGACGCAGGTGAATTTCGGTAAGCGTGGCCGTTTCTGGGATGTCTTGAAGAAGCTCTGCTTGTGGGTTTTGTTGAAAAACGGAGCCAACGACCCAACAGGTTGCGGGGAGGAAGCACATCCTGAAAAGAGTCTCATTTCTTTGGACCAGTTCAAAGATCTGGTTGGCTTGTCCCGTATTTGGAAAGAAGCGGTGGAAATATTCCTTCCTGTGAAGAGGGTCAAAACCCAACACATCTACCAAGAGTGGTGATCTCAGACACTTCAGCAGTGGTCTCACCCCCATAGGCCTTGTGGTCACCAGGAGATGACACTTGGGGAAGATCTTTTTCCTAAGCAGACCCATCAACAGGTTGACCACCTCTTGCTTTCGATGGGGATCCTTGTTCAGTGTATGAGCTGGGTCATCACAGAGTTTCAAGTCCTCAAAACCATCAACGATGAGGAGGAGGCTTTCTTGGTTGGCCAAAACGTCCTCCATGGAAACCATTCCTGGAGGACAACCGTTGAGGATCATCTCCGTTGCGCTCATAAGCTTAGGGCCACATCGGAGGGCGTTGCAAGAGATATAAAAGGCGTAATCAAACTTGGTCAGCCATAGTTTATCTGATGCCCAGTCCAACATGAATTTCCACGCGGCTGTGGTTTTACCTACCCCAGAAGGTCCAAGCAACAGGACAGTTTTTGAGTTTTCTCCTTCAGGATGTGGATGAAATAAGTTCTCCAGGTCAACCTCCGGACCATCTTTTGGATTGGTCTTCATCTCCCGGTGCCTTCTTTCCACGGCCATCATCTCATGACCTCTTTTGGGCAGATCCGATCTCCGCTTGAGAAGAAGTTCTACATAGTTTTCTTGGAGGGACACCTTCCGATTGGGGTGCGGGCCAAGTTGAGGAAGATTTTGAAAAACCCCTTGGATGTGCCTCTTATATTTCTTCCTGAACTCTAAAGAAACACACGGAAAGAAAACATTCCTCATTCAGTGGCAGAAATAATAGATAGTCCTTCACTTGCCGCAGTTCGTTTAGAGACCAAATTACAATGGCACTGAAAAAATGATTTATGACCATGTCTCATGACCATTACAACATCCCCGTGGTCATGCGATCAAAATTCAGACCTTTGGCCACTAACTCATATTTATAACAGTTATATCCCAGGGTTGTGTGATCTGTTTTTGCAACCGGTTGACAAAGTCTATGGGGAAGCCAGATTCAATGACCGTGTCACTAACTTAAGGACTGCATGGATTCACTTAACAATGGTGGCAAGAAACGGGATAAAGTTCACTTAATGTCTCACTTAACAACACAAATGTTGGGCTCAATTGCGGTCATAAGTCGAGTGCTGGTGCTTTTCTAAGCCAAGATCCAAATTCTTTGGAACAGGGGTTCGGCCAAGGGAAAACCAGGTCACGTAGTCTGGGTAGGCACTGCCAATCAGAAGAGATGGCACCCCAACAGTTGGGTAGGTTAGAAGAGACTTAGAAGTCCAACCATGGAAAAATACAGCTATCATTTACAACCAAACTTTCAACCATTTGTTTAGGGACCATTTAGATTTACTGTTATGACCTGCTAAAGGCCAGCAGAGTTAGTAGCAGACTCGGACAGCGAGGAGATTGGGAAGGAACATGGGCCAGTCCTGGAGAAGGTTCTGATGAGGGCTCTGGGTCAGAGAGAGATATGGAGCCAGGGCCCTCTGACAGTTGTCAACTGCCTTCAGAGTTGGAGATCAGTGAGGCAGAAGAACAGCTGGAGCCTGTTCCCAGTGTGTGCATGCACAGAGCTGCCAGAAGAAGGGAATAGTTGAGGAAGAAGGGTCAACTCGGGAGTAAAGGCACAGGTGGATGGAGAATGGCCCCTCCCATGGGGAATGAAGAAGAGTGAAAGGGGAGTGGAGTTTGCAGGAGACAATTAGTTCATTTAATTAGTGTGAAGATTTGTTTGTGACTCTCAGAGACTCCTTGCCAAGTGTTTTCTAGTACAGTGTGGCATCTGAAAGATATTGGCCTGACAACTCTCCAAGCCTGATAACAGGTCTGTGGTTGTAATTCACACTTGAAAGACCAGGGTGGGTGAAAACCAGGGTCAAGGGTGAAATGAACGAGGTGTCTCAGAGTTGGCCATACCCAGGTAATACTGACAGGTTCACTCCTAATAAATCTTCTTTAAGCTCTCATAGATCTGATCTCATGATTTAAATGGGGGTGAATACCGGAGCTCTGACATGGAGCTCAAACCAACAGCCCAACTACCAAACCCGAGCTACTAATATTCAAACAGATGACAATAAAATTATTCTAAGCTCCCTGCTGCTATTTTGTGATGGGTGCAGAAGCCCCTTGTCAGTCAAAGCATCAGCCAGAAGAGAGAGAGACAATTCCTGTCCACCGTCTTTCTCCCAGGGACAAGCTGGATGCCAGATTTTCTACTAACTAGCTTTTTGAATCATTTTTACAGCCAGTCCCAGCAAAGCAGTAATCTAATCGAGAGGTGATAAGGGGGTGATGTATGGTTGGCCAAGACCTTCTGGTCAAGATAAGTGTATGAAAATCCCAAGACCAGCAGGGGACAAAGTCTACTGGCCATAACTTCTCCTGCGGTTCCACCTGGAGACGGGTGTTCAGATGTTTTTCCTTTGAAAGGACAGCAGCTCTAGCCAGACCTAGTTCTGGAACCATCTCAAACCATGTTTCTAGACCAATGACCATCCCATCTTGCTAGGGATTGAGCTAGGGTGTCGGGATTCCAGCAATCACCCCAATTAAATCATGATTCTCACACCAAACTTCAAAAAACTTCAAAGGATCCATTAGAGGCGACATACTGGCACTTCCCTGTATGAAGCCAACTCTGGCATACGTAATTTATAGTCAGTCCCCTGTGACCCTGTTTCCCCTCCAGGTGTCTCATAAATCAGATTCTCCCATTGAGCACGTTCACGTTCTCCAATTAAATATATTCCTGGGCAAAAGCTCTGGTAATTTGGTTACAATCTTTTAAAGATAAGAGTTGGAATGTACTTTCGCTTTCCAACAGCTGCACTGCTCTTCCAGATTTTCTTCCTCCCCCCTTTTTTAGTTTTAATGGCAACTACTAAAACAGGCATAGGAATGGTTCATGAGTTGACATTCGGCTCCTCTCACTTCTTGAAGGTGACCTGTACTAAGCAAAAACAAACTGAGTGCAGATATAGAATTTAGGGTTGCAAACACCCCCACTAGGCTTGTTGGATTTTCTGCATGGAATCTTGCTATAAGGCGATCCGCCTGGACGTTCCTACTCATTACCCAAGATGCCTCTGATAATAGGTAGCCCTTCCACTTGATTTGCTGTCAGGATTCCAGCAATTGCTTTCATTAAATCATGATTCTCGAGCCAAACTTCAAGAAACTTCAAGGGATCCATTAGAGGCAACTTACTGGCACTGTCCTGTATGAAGCCAACTTCTGGCATATGTCATTTACAGTCCCCTGTGACCCTGTTCCCCCCCCCCCGGGTGTGTCATCAATCAGATTCTCCAATTAAGCACCTTCACAGGCTGGGTGTCATCATTCGTGTTCTCCAATTAAATATGTTCGCGGGCAAAAGCTCTGGTAGTTTAGCTACAATCTTTTAAAGATAAAGAGTTGGAATGTACTTCCGCTTTCCAACAGCTGCACTGCTCTTCCGGATTTTCTTCCTTCCTCCCCGTTTTTTATGGCAATTACTAAAGCAGGCATAGGGATGTTTTATGAGGTGACAAGGGTTTTTACTATCCAGACCTTTCCAGCTTCAGAGAGAGTTTAGGAATATATCTACCCAAACACATGCATAACACACATCTGCACAAGCTATGGGCATATATATACAGGGAGTCTTCGACTTACAACATTCGACTTACAACTTACAAAAAATTATTATAAAATTTGGAATTTATTTTATGAATGGCTGGATAGAGGAGTAAGACATTGAAATGTGTAAGTATAGTATAATAGACCACAACTGATAAAACAATTGAGTTAGATAGAGTAAGAAAAGGAATGTGAAACATACTCTTGAAAGACAATAACTATAGTGTTAGGGATAATAAAATAATTGATGCATGTGATATAAAATATTGGCTAGAATGATTATAAGCATAAATAAGTAAGATAGGTAGGATAATGTTATTATGTGCACAAAACTATATGTACCCAACTGACACACTGTTACAACAGGATGAAGGTTTTATTTCTTTGTTTTTGTCTTTGTTATAAAAATAAAAAACTTTTTATTAAAAAAAAATAGTGACCCTTCGAAGTTACACCACCACTGAAAAAAGTGACTTAGGACCGTTTTTCACACTTATGACCATTGTAGCTATCATCTACCTGTCTGTCTGTCTGTCTGTCTGTCTGTCTGCCTACCTATCTACCTACCTACCTATCTTAATCTCTGTCCATTTTGAATATGTAGTGCAAAGAGGAAACCTGAGAGGTTCCATGGAACCAAACTGTGTCTGTTCTGCTTTGGATACCATGTGTCAGGATTCTGGCAATTAATCCAATTAAGTCATGAGCCTCGAGTCACACTCCCAAAACTTCAAAGGATTTATTAGAAGTTAACATGCCGGCATTAGCCTGGGCGTAGTCGACTCTGAGATACATAATTCCCTGTCACCCTTGATCCTGCTTTCCCCACCACCCCTCTGGGTGTATCATCCAACGAAACACGTCCATAGCCCAGAGTCATCAATCATGCTCTCCAATTAGATTTCTGCATGGCAGAAGCTTCAATCATTTAATCCAGTGGTCACCAACGAATGGGCCGGGGACCACTGGTGGTCTGTGAGAAAAATTTTGGTGATCTGCAGAGAAATGTCCCTACCAAAGCAATTAATCCTGGCTGCACAGGAACACAAGGCTGCACGGCCCACATGGCCCATGGGAACACAAGGTTTGCGTCACTTGCATTGCGAACAACACGAGGTAGTGAGGGGAGGGGGAAAGGATGGAGGGGGGAACTTGCCCCACTCGCCCCACGCACCTGGCCTGGCCACCAGGCTGCTTCTTTCCGCTTCTTTCTTCTTCTGCTTCTAACTGCATGCAAGGAAAGCAGCCAAAGTCTTTCTTTCTCTCCCCCAAACTCTGCCAGAAATGAGCCTTGGGGACCCTGCAAGGCCTCCTGCTCCAAGAGGCTGCACCAGCAAAGACTCATTTCTGGCAGAGTTTGGGGGAGAGAAAGAAAGACTTCTGCTGCTTCTGCTGCTTTCCTTGCATGAAGCCAAAAGTCTCTCTCTCTCTCTCTCTCCCCGAGAACGGAGCTGGAGATGGTATCCTGCGATCCCAAATAAAGAACGATCGATCGGTAGGAAAACGGGGTGGGGAATTTTCCTGCAGACTTTTTGGGGGGATTTTCCCAGGGTCTCTGGTCTGCAGGTTTTAAAATGATGAGTTTGGGGATCCCTGAAGTCCGAAAGATTGGCGACCCCTGATCTAATCAGTCTCTGAAGAAAATATGAACGGAATGTACCTTCGATTCCACACTGCCGCCTCCTCTTTGAAACTCCCCCCAGTTCTTTCTGTTGTCAACTATAAAACGTGTATACGAAATGTTTTATGAGTTGACACCATGAAGCTCCCAGAAGGTAGCGAGGAAAACATGAAGAGGATGGGTAGCAAAGCAGACAACCCTGCGGGTCCCTGTTCGAGCGTCACTTGTATATGCCATGTCCTGGGTGCTATGGAGGGCCTTGAATGTGGAGGAGAGAATTGATGGGAAGTGGTGACCGTTGCAAAAGAATTCATTCAATGTCCTTTGTGGGAAACACAGAAGGAAGGAAGATTTGGGGACATATTCATTCAGACACCTTACAGCACAGCGCTCAAACACGGGTGTCCAAGCTTCTCCATTTTAAAAGTTGTGGACTTCAGTTCCCACAATACTGGGAGTTGAAGCCCACAAACCGTAAAGTGGCCACCTCTGTGCTGGAAGAAGGAGGGCTTTGAATGGCGGAGGAGAAAATGGACGGGACCTTGTGAAAAAAATAATAATTCCTTCCATGCCCAGGATGTTAAGATGCCCTTGAGGCTGCGCTAGCAAATCCACACAATTGCTTCCAAACAACTGGAGAGGGCAGGTGCCCAAGTCCCAGTCAAGACAGGTGTGCAGGTGGTTTCTTCTGAGGGCCTGAAAAAGAGGAAGGAACGGGCTCTTGAAGGGCTTGATCCCCACAAACATCTACAGTGGAGACGCAGGACATCTTAGCAAAAAGGTGAAGAACAGATAACAGATAATCAGAAGGGACCTTATAGGTCATCTAACCCTAACCTTAACCCCCCCCACCCCAAGTGGGAGACCCCATTTCTGATAGATGGGCAGTCCAGTCTCTTCTTGAAAGCCTCCATGTGTGAAGCTCCCACAACTTCTGAAGGCAACTTCTGTTCCATGGGTGGATGGTTCTCCCTGTCAGAAAGTTTCTCCTTATTTCCAGATTTAATCTCTCCTTGGTCAGTTTCCATCCATTATTTCTTGTCTGGCCTTCAGGTGCTTTGGAGAATAGCTTGACCCCTTCCTCCTCCTCTCTGGGCAGCCCCTAAAATACTGGAAGGCTGCTCTCCTCTCTCCCCTGGTCCTTCTCTTCCCTAGACTAGCCAGGTCCAGTTCCTGTAACCGTTCTTCATATGTTTTAGTCTCCAGTCCCCTCATCATCCTGGTTGTTCTTCTCTGCACTTTTTCTAGAGTCTCCACATCTGTTTTATAACGTATGTATAAACCTACAAAGATTGCAGAAACTGGCTATGACTAGTTTGACGAAAAGAAGGATTAGGGGTGACACGATAGCAATCTTCCAACATTGGAGGGGCTGCCCCAAAGAAGAGGGAGCCAAGCTATTCTCCAAAGCAGCTGAAGGCAGGACGAGAAGCAACGGGTGGAAACTAATTAAGGAGAGACGCAACCTAGAAATAAGGAGAAATGTTCTGACAAAGAGAACAATCCACCAGTGGGACAACTTGCCCCCAGCTGTTTGTTTAGAATGGTATCAGGTCTCTTAATTTGGAAAGGCAATTTCAGCAGAAGACCTCCAAGATGTCTTCCAACTCTGCTATTCTGTTAAAAAAAAAACAAAGCTACATCAACCACGCTTCACGCCAGGCCCACATGGACGTTAACAGCCTCATGGAATTCATGAGGCATACACCATGGACCTTCTATCTATACTTCCTCACACTTATGACCACTGTGGCATCCTCACTGTCTTGAGATCAGCATGTATTTACAATGGTCAGTTGATTGTCACTTGTGACCTTCTCAGCTGGCTTCCCGACAAGCGACATCAAGGGTGGAAACTTAACGGCCCCGTGATTCGTTTAACCCTGCAACAATTCACTCAGCCACTGTGATGAAAAAGAATTGCAAAATTGGCGCAACTCGCTTTGCAACCATTTTGCAATGCAGCAGAAATTCAGTTGTAGTTGTGAGTCCAGGACTCCTTATCCGTAAAGCGCCCTTGTAAGAAAACATTCATAGAACACTTCTGGTGCAACGATCAGAATATTCCATGGGTAAGGTGTCCTCCCTGGCAAAAGGCAAGCCCTGTTGGATTTCTGCCTGCCCAGAAAAGAACCCCAAACAGAAGAAGGACGTGTTTCAAAGAGAAGAATCCAGCTTACCATCATACTTCCATTTTTGGAGTCGAGAGGCGGAATCTCGCATGTTGATGGCACGGAGGACTTTGATGGTTACATCTTGCGCGCCCTGCTCTCCATAGGCCTCCAAGAGAAGCCGCAACACGTCCAGTGTATGGGCATCCTTTAACTTGCTCCAGGGAATGGGGTCCTTCTCCTCCAGGTAGGAAAAGCTGAGTTTGTGCTTGAACCTCTTGAAATCTTCCCCAAGGAGGTCGTCAAGGGTGAACAGCAAAACGTCTTCCAGAGATTCGTGAAGCTCCTCCATTCCAGCTCAATGGTGCGGGAAGAGGTTGCTAGCTCCTTGGAGAGAGAGAGAGAGAAAACAGGAAAAAGCTACCTGTAAATCATTCTCCTATTGATCACTGATTAACCACCAAGTGGCTAATTATCAACCGAGACCACACAAAACAACAGAGGAACACAACGCGAAGAGCAAACTTGACAGCGTAGCTCTGGGAAGTGAATGCTTGCAATTCTGGGGGTTGAATTCACACAACCAGGCTGGGTTCGGCTAGGTTTTAACCTCGACCGGCATGGAGGAGGGTTTGGTTGTGGGGATCCAGTGTGTTTCAGTTTATGGACCAGGATGTTCTACAGACACAGAAGGTTAAATTGCTTGTTTAGGAAGTAGTTGTGTATTGTAAACACCTCAACAGGTTTAATTCCAGTTTCATCTGGGAAGCTGTAACCAGCCTAAATCAAGCCAAGTCTTGGTCCAAGAATCCCCGGAAGCCTGGCATTCAGGACAAATCAGCCACCAACAGGCACATAGAGATAAACAATATCTGGATGCCATTCCAAAGAGACCATCAACAAGCCAAAAAGGGAACAAAAACCGCCACAAAACATACTCACATGAGCAATCAATGAGCAATGAGATTAACAGCAAGATCAACATCTGACCAAGAAGCAAACAATATCCCAATGAGAGAATTGCCAATTACACAAACATAAGCAACAGACTAATCAAGGGATCACCAGGAATACCACCCCACCCCCACCACCACGGACAGGGCAAACTATCTGTATATAAATAGGGAGAAAAACCCCCTCCCTTTCAGCACTGATGATGTTCCCAAGTTGGGTAATGAAATGTCTGCAAGAAAAAGAACCAAGCTCAGAGAACACTAGGCACCAGCAGTTGTCATCGTCAATCTCCTCCTCCTCCTCCTCCTCCTCCTCCTCCTCCTCCTCCTCCTCCTCCTCCTCCACAAACCCCACTCCCTTCTAGCACTAATGATATTACCTAGTTGGGTCATGAAATGTCTACAAAAAAACCCAGCTCAAAGAGGACCAAGGACCCCACAATAATCTTCCTCCTCCTCCTCCTCCTCTCCATAAACTCTACTCCCTTCTAGCACTGATGATGTTATTTAGTTAGGCGATGAAATGTGTGCAAGAAAACCGCCAAGCCCATGGACCCTACAGCTGCCACCCTCCTCCTCCTCCTCCTCCTCCTCCTCCTCCTCCACAAACCCCACTCCCTTCTAGCACTGATGATGTCACCTAGTTGGGTAATGAAAGATCTGCAGGAAAACAATCAAGCTCAGAGAGCATCATGGATCCCACAGCCGCTCCTCCTCCTCCTCTCCATAAACTCCACTCCCTTCTAGCACTGATGATGTTCCCTATTTCGGATAATGAAACTTCTGCAACAAAACATCCAAGCTCAAGCGGATGCCCTCCCCCCCCCCCCCCCCTCCCCCCCCAAACCCCCCCCCCCAAAAAATTAGGAGACACATCTTTAAGACCAAAGAAGGCACATCCTTCATTTCGCATGACTTACGGTGTCACCTTGTGGCTTCCCCTTCTTAATCCTTCACGTCTTTCTTGCAAACCTTTTGGTGCCCTCTCCGGAATGGGAGCTGCAGCCCCACAGCACAAGCGCGGGAGAAGGTCTCTGGTGTAAAATTTAGCCACCCAGAGAGCCGCTCCCAGAACTTCCTTAGCGGTGATGCTTCCTAGCGGAATCTGCTGGCCTCCCCACCGTAACTAAAGCACCGAAGCCTTTTTATTAGTTCACGCCTCCGGACCACATTACCAACATCCCTTTTTGCTCCGCAGTTTCTCAGATGAGAAATTCTCCATTTCCTGAGCAAGAACAATCACGTACCGTGTAAAGGGTGGCGGTGACGGAGCCACCGGTCCTGGTGATCTTCTGGGCTTTGTTTGTTGAGCTCCAGGCCAGCATCCAGCAGAGTTCAAAAGCAGAAGTGAAAGCAAGTTCTTTTCTCCTTTCCTGCCCTCTTCATCTCGGCCTCCCTCATAAATTCCCACCACAGTCCCTCCCACTGGAAAAAGACCAGACCTTCAACCCTCCCACTTCCTCACTGGGAAAGGATCAGATCTTCACCAAAGAGCCAGGGGACAAGTTACATCACAAGTTGTAAATCTAATCTTACGGAGCTTCTCCTCCGGTACGACCACTTGCCTGGTATGGTGGGAGGTTGGATTGGATTCGGTTCCTTTTTGGCAAATTGGAAAAGTGAAGGAGGGGAAAAATCCTGCACACACGACTCTACTTTTCTTCTCCTCTAAGGTGGCTCCTTCCAAGAGCGAAGGATCCCACCTGTATGGAATCTGGCATCTTCTTGAAAAGATGATGGATCTGTGTTTATTGGAGGAAAGAAAAGCGATTGAAAGCGCGGCCTCCAAGACCCTTCTCAATTGGATCGAGAACAAGGACAACAAATTTCACTACTTTAACAATACATTTTATATCCCAGCACAGAACACGCCACACCTAAAAAGCCCTCCCCTTACACCCCCTTATATCCTATATGCTAAACTACCAACTTGGGGGTGTCATGACAGTGCTCCCTGGGCCTCAGTGTTTTTATCTGTTGAAAGGCTGGAAAATGCCTTTCGAGGATTCGATTTTCCTGCTGGGAGGGCTCCGGTGCAAGGACACAGAGACAACTGCTTGGAAGCGGGTTCCTTTTATTTTTCAGGAAGGCAAGAGATAGCAAGAAGTCTGCGTTCCTGGGGCTAGCCATCTTTGTATAATAAACCCCTGATTTTTATACTTTTTTTCTCCTTTTGTGTGTGAGTGCTTGTGTTTGTATTTCTTAATGTTTTAAATCCTGTCAGGGGGTTGTCTTCATTTCCGCCAGAGGGTAAACTCCGCGGGGTGGTTTGATTGGATTATCAGTTTCGTCCTAATGTTTTCTTATATTTGTTTGGTGGCAATCTCCTGTCTGCTATGGAATTTATTTCGTGTCTTTTGTCTATTTGTTTCGCTGATTTGGCATGACCTGTTGTTTGTAAGGGATTTCTTTTTCTTGTTTCCCTAGCTTTCTTAATTACTTGGCTTTTGTCTAGGGGGCTTCTTTCAATACCTTTTATTAAATCTCTTTGTTGGGTATATGAATACTCC
Source organism: Pseudonaja textilis (assembly GCF_900518735.1). Next base: position 215,747 of record NW_020769599.1, read on the forward strand.
AACTGGTTTGGGTGAATGAATATATAAAACCTAGTTTTAAGTGTTTGCAGCTTTAAGCTCAAAAACTGCAATGTCATTGCATAATTATGGGTGCGGTTGTAAGCTGCAATAAGAGGCAGTGAGAGAGACATAACACTTCCTGGTTTCTGATCCTGGTTTCGAGTTCCTGTCTGATTCCTGGTGTTACTGGTCTCTGGTCTGTCTGCTGTCTGCCTACTGCTGCTTTACTCCTGTATGAGATGTCTACTGTGCAAGATACCTCTCTCTACTGAACTAAAGGACTGTGTTTACTTGGTGAGCTGTTCATATTCAGCATTGTCTTTGAGAGAAAGGTATCAGAAGAAGAAGATTTGCAAGCAGATAAAGACATTGTGTTTACTAGCTTATAGACTTGGTAACTGGATGGATATACTGGATACTGACATATGGACTGAATGACTATTCTTAATCTCTGTGTGAATTAAATATCTATTTAAAAACCACAAACAGTGTTTTTGTCTCTAGTGTGTGTATACTCTTGGGCCCAGCCTCTCTCTCTCATTTTGGCTGCCTGGTTAGACTGCTGCTGTGCACTCTGCTCGGGGGTTTATCCCCAAACACTAACACTCTTTTCCTATGCAAGTTTGTTTTATGGCTGGCCTGATGTTCCCTTTGGGCTTTTCCTGCTTGGGTGTCACCACTGTCCTCATGAAGTTCCCTTTCCACATATCTTCTATTTATTCCTTGGCTGCCAAGCTTTACTTCGGATGTATATTTTTATCTTAGTCTCCCTAGCCTGGTCAGATCTTCCTGTTGTTCTAACAACGTATCACGTCTCTGTGGAATGCATGGTCTATGTGTGAATGACCAGGCCAGAATAGAACTTCATTCAGTAGAAACAATAGAAGGGAGGGGATTTTATGCAAACACAGAGAAAGCTGGCAAGAGCATTAAAGAAATGAAAGAATCTCCTAGTCCTGTGGTGGCTAACCTTTGGGGGCTCCTGTGTAAAAAATTGTGTGTGCACCAGCACGCGCGCACTTGCATGCCAGCACCCACAATGCAATGTGCCCCTCCTCCCCACGCCCCCTGTGCACGTGCATGCAATTCCCAACCCCAACCCCTTACCTGCACTGGGCCTCACAGCTGATTTTTCAGTTGGTTTGAGGCTTTTTTCAGCCTCCCAGAGGCTTGGAGGAAGCCTCTGCAAAGGCCGAATTATAGGCCTATTTCATCACTTCCAGTATTAGAGGAAGTGACGAAAGGGGCCTATAATTTGGCCTGAAAAGCCTTGCAGAGGCTTTTTCTAAGGGAGGCCGAAAAAAGGTTTGGTTTGAGGCCGAAAAAGGCCTCAAACCATCCGAAAACAATCCGCTTGTGAGGCGCACGCACGTGCAGTGAGTTAAGTTTGCCTGCGGCTCGCGTGCCAGCACAAATGGCTCTGCGTGCCACTTGTGGCACGCATGCCATAGGTTCGCCATCATAGTCCTAGTCTGTTTGATATGCTAAATGTATAAGATTTATTATAAAAGAGTAATTTATATTGCTTCTCTCCTATCCAATGAAGGAACACCACACCAACCTGAGCCAGTGGTTCCGCTGGCCAAATACTCTTCCTAGAAGAATTCCTAAACCTCAACCTACCAACTTGGGGCCCAGCGTCCAACCCTCAACTCAGGGCAGGAATCTAACTCAACACTCCCAATCTGACCACTGTCCAGCCAATTGATGGGCCCAAGGGAGCCCGGACCTTCTCTGCTTTGCTGGTTTCGTGGTTTGACTGCTACTTCCGCGAAGACTTTTTCTCACATTGAGAAAAAGCCTGAAGTCTTCTAAAATCCTTCCCGCGTTTGTAAAGTGCTTGTAGTATCCTATACGCTAGTTATAAAAAGGCCACACAGCCTCGCCAACTTGCCAGATGTTAATAAAAAAATCAGACCAAGATGAATCACATCCCCCCCCCCCCCTAAAGAAAACCCTTTAATATGACATACAAGCTGTACAATTCAAATGAAAAACAAACTTAAAATCTTTTAGGATGAAAAAAAAAGAACAATACAAAACTGACGCTAGCATAATGGTTGTGTAAGTGTGCGCAACCTCTTCTAGGTGCGGATGTTACTGTGTTCAGAATTAGCCAATTGCATTCAAACCGAAATCATTTTAGATTCCATTTGTATTGTTTTCACTTTTGCATTTTTGGATGATTCTTGCTTTTATATTGGTGTTGCTAGAAAGGTTATTAGGAGCCTCCGTGGCGCAGTTAAGAGTGCAGTACTGCAAACTACCTCTGCAGCCAGCTGCCTACATTCTGGCAGTTCGAATCCCACCAGGCTCCAGGTGGACTCAGCCTTCCGTCCTTCCGAGGTGGGTAAAATGAGGACTCAGATTGTTGGGGGCAAGAGGCTGACTCTGTAAACCGCTTTGAGAGGGCTGTAAAGCACTATAAAGCGGTATACAAGTCTAAGTGCTATTGCTACCATGGATAATTCTATATAAGCTACCGAGGATCTTTTTAGCCGTAGCACTTATATACTGCTTCAGAGTGCTTTGCAGCCCTAAGGTGGATTACGGAGTCAGCAAATTGTCCCAAACAATCTGGGTCCTCGTTTTATCAACCTTGGAAGGATGGAAGGCTGTGTCAACCTGGAGTTGGTCAGAATGGAAAGGCTGGCCGTGGGCAGAGTCAGCCTGCAATGTTGCATTGTAACCACTGCGCCACTATGGGTCCTTTTTGATTGCAGGATAGAAATGAGTTTTAAGAAATAAAACAAGTTCTACTCTTTTGAACATAGAGAAAACCTTTCGCTGTTCGTTGCATCGTTTCCCAATTTCAGGTTTTCCTAGAGGCAGAATTCCTGTTGGGTCCAGTCTACACTCTTTGCATAGAAAGGCTGATGAACTAATGCAGTTATTTTGTCTTTTGCCACATGGGAAGTAGAGCGCCTTCCCATGGTTGGAACTCAAGTCTTGATTTGAACAGGGTCCTAGGCCAGGCTGAAATGAGGTTGTGTAGTTTGTGGCTCAGGATGTTTTGGGGACCTCAGTTCACCTGAGAATTCTGTGTAAACCCGAGTAAGCTATTAAGCCACCTTGTGGTTTGGTTTGGGCAGAACACGCAGGCACAGATGAGTTGCTGCGTGTAAATTCTGAGTTAGGACAGTCAATTCTTAGTCACTCAACGGGGACAGGATTTGATCAATAACAATAAGTCTCAATTCACACCAATCTGCAGGAGATGGGTGAAAATTCCAGGAATCTGCCCTAAAACATGTGAAAATTCAGAGAGACGAGAACTGAAAGGGGGTGTTGCTCAATGGCTTTGGCCACAGTTGCCTATATTGGGGGGGAGGGAAGGAAGTGGGAGGAGGAGGAAAAGATGGAAGAGGAGAAGGAAAAAGAGGGAGGGAGGGAGGAAGAATGGGAGGTGAGGAAGAAGAGAAAGAGAAGATGGGGAGGAGGAAGAGGACGAGGGGAAGAGAAAGAGGGGGAGATGGGAGGGGGAAGAAGACGGGAGAAGGGAGGGCGAGGAGGAAGAAGAGGAGAGTAAGAGAAGATGGGAGGGAGGTAAAGAAGGGGGTTGCCTTGAACGACTGTTAACCTTGATCAGTACTTTGTGGCTCTTGGATATCCGAGGAATCCAAATTGCCGAGTTTGACTCCAACTAATTTCATATTTCTTTCCCATCATCCGCTTCGAGATCTCTTGACAAAGAGAATTCTTGGAAGCATCAAGAAGAACTCTCTGTTAAAAAGTGACAAATTCTCAGTGTCTGTTTCTCTTTTAGTAAAAATCTTTCCTGTTAATTTTAAGGGACCCATCTTCCAGACAGGAAACTGTGGTTTTTACGAGAATGAAACGGGCAGCGTCTAAATCTGACCTATGGAGAAAATGTGGCTACCGAGGTTTTGTCGGATGGAAATGTAATTTATTAAGGCTTATTCTGAAGGCTTAAGCCACTCCAAAAACGCAACTCCCATCTCTCTGGTGCCTTCAATGTGAGTCTAAAAGGACGAATGAGTTCCTACGCTGCCTTAAATAACCAAAGGCCAGCCAGACTGTTGAGGATTCATGAGGATTTTATTGTGGTCCACAATAACAGGTATTTGGAACAAGTCGTGCGTTCCCCACGAATTGGCTGAATGAAGACTAAAAATAAATTAAAGATGATATAATTTAGCTCCAAAGGGTCAGGACGTGGCTTCCAGATTGACATCACCTGGGTGTCTTTAAGACTTGTGAACTTCAACTCCCAGAACTCCTCAGCCTGGGGAATTCTGGGAGTTGAAGTCCACAAGAGCCTAAAGCTGCCAAGATTGGATACCCTTGGATGCCGCGATACCGGAGGAAGCTCAGGGGCGCTAACGGGTTCCTAGGCCAGAGCTGTTAACATGGAGATCTGGGATCTGACGCAGGAGATCCGCCCGGAGCCCGACGGAAGGACTCCAAAGCCTGATCTTCACTCAGGTGTGGGCTTCACCTGCTTGGCAGCTTCCAGCTGGGTCAGCATCTCATCCCACTGGACAAACTGTTTGGAAAGGAGGAGGGTCTGCAAAGAAATCTTTAAGGAAAAGAGGAGCTGAAAAAGAGGAAAAGAGGAAAAGCTGAAAAAAAAATGGCTGGAGACATGCTCAGCCTAATGAAGAAAAGGATTAAGGAAGGCGCGATAGCATCTTCCAATACTCGAAGGGCTGTCACAGGAAAAAAAAAGTGTGTGTGTGTGTGTGTGTGTGTGAGAGTCTATTCTCCAAAGCACCTGAAGGCAGAACAAGAAGCAATGGGTGAAAATTAATCAAGGAGACAAACTAGAAATAAGGAGAAATTTTTCCTGACGGGTGAGAATAATCAAATCACTGGAGTGGGAGTTGCCTCCAGAAGTTGTGGGTGCTGTAACACTGGAGGTTTTTAAGAAGAGACTGGACAGCCATTCATCCAGGATGGTTGGAGCTCTCCTGCCTTGGGCAGGGGGTTGGACTAGAAGACCTCCAAGGTCCCTTCCAGCCCTAGGGATTCTGTGAAATCAGAAGCAAGCAAATGAAACGAACTCTCATTTTGGACAGCCCAAGAAACTCTCGTGGTAAATGAAAGACTTAAGGGAGCCAGAGAAAAACCTTAATGCTTTTGGTACAAATAAATAACCCAGAGGAAAGCTAAGCTAGTGAAATGGGGGCAGTTCCAGGTGAGCAGCACAATATTACACATTCCAAACTTGGTTCAAAAAAAGGATATCATTTTGTTGTAATCTTCCAGAAGTAACCGGATGGTCTCGGTCACAGCTTCACACTGATCCTGCAGGAGGAGGGAGAGTTCAGTCAATCCATATTTCCTCATCTGGGATTGGGCATTTTAAAGTGCTAAAATGCTACACATGCTCCGTTTCGCCCCACAGGCAGGGTTACTTGTTGCTTAATCTGGCGAACGGTTAAAAGATTTGGGATTAAAACGAAATGTGGGAAATTTAGCACCACCGCTTTAAAGACAGGACTTTGTTGGTAGCGTGTAAGATCAACGGTAGAATTTCTCTGCTCTCAAGACGCTGGGAAACAGCTGCCAATCGAGAGAGATTTTAATTTCCTCAGGGAAATTTGTTATGAGCAACTTCTGAATCACAGGAAATAAACCTTTTAATGGTACCTCTTTCTGTCCTGATCTAGCCACAAGTTCTTCGCTGTAATTTACTGTTTATCCCATTTCTTTAACCAGACTAGATCAAGACCTAGTGGCTGCATTCATATACCAGGTGAAGAAGTCTGGTCAGTTTTAAGTTTGGTTTTCTATTAATTTAAGGTCCACTATACAGTGCAATGACCACCCTACCCTCCCACCCCTGCCAAAACGAGGAAATTCACATAAATGCAGCCGGTCTGACCCTAACAGCTTCTGTGTTTCTCCAAACCTGCAAGAGGGCAGTTTCTATGGAGGTTGTCAGTCATCCAGGTCATAGTTGTCCCAAAGGTGCTTTTTTTTCAAGAGGCAACTAGACTTTCTGGTTTTTTCCTTTGAAGACGTTTCGCTTCTCATCCAAGAAGCTTCTTCAGCTCTGAATGAAGAAGAGCAAAGCTGAAGAAGCTTCTTGGATGAGAAGCGAAACGTCTTCAAAGGAAAACCAGAAAGTCCAATTGCCTCTTGAAAAAGGAACTTTGGGGCAAGAAGGCAGTTGTGTGATCGAAGATGCAACTGCCGCGCTTGCTTTACCTTTGACTCTACCGACCGCGCAGAGTTGGGACAAACCCCAGCACAACCTAACGAGTGATATTTGATTTTGGAGGTTTGCTCGTAACGAAGGTGACGGGTCTGCTAACAGACAGGTGGGGCCTCGGGTGGGAGTGGACACAGGCTTCTGGAGGCGAGTTCTCAGAGCATTTCCCAGCTCAGCGCTTACCTGCTGCTGAAGGTGTATTTGTGAAAGTCGCTGGAGTTTGGTGGCGTGATCAGGAGAAGCTGCAAGAGACCACACACAAAAAAAAACAGAAGCCAGGCTCTTGTTACGACTGTTCAAAATGGAAGCAGGGCCCCCCACCTCCCCCCAAAGGGCCCTCGGGAGCTATCCAGGAAACAGTCCAGCTCCTAAAAATCCCCCATTATGATCCGCACCCTTCAAACCACAAATAAAAGTTTTTTGTTAAGGCAAGAAGCTGAATCGGCGCCCAGGAAGCCACCAGCTCTCCACCACTGAGCGATTGCTGAAGAAATCGTTGTACATTGAGGACCACCCATATTGATGAATCATAATCAAGTGAGCAACTGACCCTTTGGGAAAGTGTGATAGCCGTAGGCTTGGCATAAGGAACGGAACAACAGAGTTGGAAGGGACCTTGGAGGTTTTCTAGTCCACCCCTCTGCTCAGACAGGAGATCCTATACCATGTCAGACAGTGGTCCAATCTTCTTTTTTTAGGAATTTCCAGTGTTGGAGCGCCCACAACTTCTCGAGGCAAGCGTTCCACTGAGGAACTGTTTTCACTGTCAGGAAATTTCTCCTAAGTTCCTTCTCTCCGTGATTATTTTTCCATTCGTTGCTTCTTGTCCTGCTTTCTGGTGCTTTGGAGAATAAATTGACCTCCTCTTCTTGGTGGGAGCCCCTCAAATATTGGAATGCTGCTATCATGGTTCTCTTCACCGGACTGGACATACCCAATTCCTGCAACGGTTCTTCGTATCCTTTAGTCTCCAGTCCTCTAATCATCCTGGTTGCTCTTCTCTGCGCTCTTTCTAGAGTCTCAACCTCTTTCTTGTGATCTTGATTCCCTCAGGGATAGAGGACGGGGAGTCACTCACCTTTGATATGTGCGCTGTCCAAATAGGGCTGCAGGCTCTTCACCTGCTCCAGAAGTGCTGCCTGCGTCATGATGGACTGTTCTTCTGGTGGTGGGAAAAGCATGATGTAAGTCAGGCAAAAAATCATGTTGCTGGTCCAGTAGCAACAGATCACGTGGCCTGTGCCCTGAAGCAGCAGATTAACAAGCACTCCTGATGTTCCCTAGTTGGGTAATAAAACGACTGCGAGAAAACCACAAAGCCCAGAGAACACCCCACGATCCTTCTCTCCCTCCTCCTCCACTCTGCAAACCCTCTCTCTCCTATAGCATAGATGATGTTACCTAGTTAGGTCATGAAATGTCTGCAGGAAAACCACCCAGTTCAGGAAGCACCAAGGACCCCACAGATTAATAACTCATCAAAGCAGGCTATCTAAAAACAAACCTGAAGGTAACTTAAAACTGATCTGTTTAGATCTATGCACCATTGATTAAGAATAGAATAACGGGAAAGGACCTTGGGGGGGTCTTCTAGTCCAACCCCCTGCTAAGGCAGGAAACCCTACACCATTTCAGACAAATGGTTATCCAAAATGTTTTTTAAAACTTCCAGTGTTGGAGGAACATAAGGATCATTCCCAGGTAAATGTGCACATGATTATGACCTAAAAACTGTGCTTGAAATATAGCATTCGGATCATTTCAATTTAAAAAGTGAATGACAAAAAGCCATTCTAGTGCAAGTCAGCATTTTACACATTAAAAATCTACTGCTAAAAATCCAGAATATAGGGGCCTGCAATAGATCTACCTGCCAATATGAACTGCAGTTTCATGGCATCTGGCATGGCCATTCGGTCAATGTACTGGGGATCCAGGTATTTCAGGATGTCTTCGACTTAGAGAAGGAACAACATAAAATAGAATTTGAATTTTAGAATGCAGCAATGATAGAAGCATATGCTGGATGCTTCAAAGGACAGTAACAAGTCTTGTGATTGCTTTTTCTTGGAATTGTCCTAAATCTGGGATTTCCAAACGTGGCAACTTCACATGGCTGACTGGGGAATTCTGGAAGTCCACAAGTCTTACAGTTGCCAAGTTTGGAGAGCCCTGGCCCCTGTTCTAGATGAATAGGGTTGGCCAAGTATTAATGCTAAATTATTATTAACTGAGAGTTAATTATTCTTGCCGCCTTAAAAACTCCGCTACCAACAGATTGTGGGGCAGCAAACATGCTTAATTAAAACTCAAATCAAAAAGCTCCAAAAAAACAATGTGATGAAAATTCATCTTTATGAAAGTTGCATTACATTCAGGAAACAATCTGGTAACATCATCAGTTTAAATCAGGCTCCATCCACATTCGGCAGTTATGAGACCCCTTTTAAGACAGCTGATAGGACAAACCAGCATTTTCTATTAGAAAAAAAAGAAAAGAAAATCACTTACTTTTTTTGAAAAGAATTTTAACTCTCTCTCTTTTGCTTGCGATGTTTCCCAAGGAGCCTTGAACTTTGCTTAAGCCATCTGCTATCTAGAAGGGGGGGAAGGGGAGGAAACCGTTATTCGCAACTGGAAAGAAAAAAACAGAAAGCTGCATACAGGTTGGTTTGAAGCAGTGTTTTTCAAAGTTGGCAGCTTTAAGATGAGTGGACTTCAACTCCCAGAATTCCCCAGCCAGCATCTGTCCACCCAACTGCTTTAAACTGACTTTGAACCATAAGTGATAAATGGAAAAGTAAATTACTAAGCATTGGACACTAGAGGGAACTAAAGATTATAACTAAAGGAGAAGAACTCAACTTAAGATGATGGAATGAAGCTGTTCTGACTCAGCTCACCAAACACCACAAACCCTCTGAAGTGAACTCAAAGATTCCTTTAATAGGAGCACCAGCAGCCCCGGCAAAAATTTTCTCTCTCTCACCACAGGCTAATAAATAAAGGATAATTAGGACTGCAGAAAAAAAACAATAACTACCCACCTGCCTTCCATGGAGGACCCGTATCCTGCACGAGTCAAAAAGAGGGCTGTGAAAATATCAACAGACCCCTCACATCACAGACATAAACTGTTTCAACTCTTTCCCTCAAGACGACGCTATAGAGCACTACACACCAGAACAAGGATTCCCAAAATGCCATCACTCTGCTAAACAAATAATTCCCTCAACACTGTTCAACTATTTACAAAGTATACGCTACTATTACTGTTAATCTTCTCATCACTCCTTATCACCCATTCCCTCCCACTTGTGACTGTAGGACTGTAACTTTGCCGCTTGTATCCTTACAATTTATATGGACTGTTTCCTAGTGTGATCCAATCACTTATTGATCTATCTATCTATCTATCTATCTATCTATCTATCTATCTATCTATCTATCTATCTATCTATCTCTGTCCGAGAGATGAATAATTGTCTGCCACATCTATTCATCTCCACCCCCTGCCTTTTATCCTCAGAGCTAAGGTGGCGTTCCGCTGGTAGTGGTGGCTCTTCTGTCCCAAGGACCAGCTCATAGATTTCCACTGCTCTCCTCTCCTCTGCCTTCTGTGCATCTGTGCGTCAGGCACTGAAGCCAGCTGTTCCTCCTCTTCCTCCTCAGCCACCTCCAGACCTGGGGGCTGTTGATTCTCCATCTGAGGGCTGACAGGTGGCCCAGGCTCCACCTCTCTCTCTCTTTCTCTCTCTCTCTCTCTTTCTCTCTCTCTCTCTCTCTGCCAGCTCCATTCCCTCTTCCCCCTTGGAGCTCTCAGATTGCCTTGATGCTGGCTCTGACTCCCATGCATCCTCTTCCTCATCCTTTGATTTGGGTACTGGAGGGGTCAGTGGCCAACAGGCCACAACAGAAGCAAAATATTTTAATATTGGACACACCGAAGGATATTTTTGAACAATGGAGCCAGAAGTTAATTTTAATAGCGTCTGCCTCGATAGACAGACTGTGTCTAAAAGATTTCGTGAAAGAGGAACAGATTCTATGACGAAATTGAGAATGAACTGAAAGTGAGTTTAACAAGGAGAGGCCACCAGAATGACATGAGAAAAAAAAAGTTACATCGGACGTACCAAAGAAATTGGCTGGTGTCTTAATAATTAAAGGGGATACAGGTAGTCCGTGACTTACAACAGTTCATTTAGTTACAACACTGAAAAAAGTGCCGTATGACCATTTTCCACACTTACGACCGTTGTTGTAGCATCCCCACGATCATGTGATCAAAATTCATGGCAACTGGCTCATATTTATGATGGTTGCTGTATCCCAAGGTTATGTGATCCTTTTTGTGACCTTCTGACAAGCAAAGTCAATGGGGAAGCCAGATTCACTTAACAACCAGGTTACTAATTTAAAAACTGCAGTGATTCACTTAACAACTCTGGCAAGAAAGGTTGTAAACTGGGGCAAAACTCACTTAACCAATGTCTCACTTAACAACAGATATTTTGGGCTCAATTGTGGCCATAAATCAAGGACTGCCTATATTGTTGAGCTTTTTTCTTTTGAATTTCTCAACTTTTCAGCATCTTCTACTCTTTTCATCCCTCTTTTCCCCCATTTCCATTAGTTTTTACTGTTGTAATTATAATCCTTAATGTAATTATTATACATACCTACACGGCACACCTATTGGGCACCTTTATTTCAACAAGTGGAAGGAAATTAAAGATATTATTCCAAAGGGGAGAATTTTAGTCAAATTCATTTCTTTTTTGCCTGAAAAGCTCAAAAAGAAAACAAGCTGGGAAAAAAAAAACCTGAAAAGAATTTGCACCCCGTTCTCTGCCCAGGAAGCCTGGCAGCCGTTGTGCACGATGGGAACTGTTGTCCTTTTGTCAGAGGAGGGGAAAATTGTGATTATTTTTTTTTGAGGGGTGGGAAGGAAATTCCTCCTTCACCTGACAGGCCAGCTGTTCCCACGCCAGGCCTAGATGGGGAAAATGGGCAGCGGACCCCTTTCTGACGTTCCCCGAGTTACACGTGTCGTCGTGGCAACAGAGGCAGGAAACGTGTCAGTTTTTAACCCCCACCCACCAAAAAAAACCCAAAACCAAACTAAAAATAAAGGCAGCTCATCTCGCTTTCCTTGACTGCCCCGCACCTCACAATTCACTCCAGCAGAGCCCAGCCAACGGGTGGCAGGGAATGATGGGCTTTGTGATACCTGCCCACCACCACCACCCCCGATGGAGGAGACAGCTTCCCCCAACCCCGGGGCTTACTTTCCGGGGGGCTCCCGCGGACGCGGCTCCGGCGGGGGCCCCAAACATCCGCTCTTCCAAGGCATCAAGACGGTTTTGCAGCTGCTGCACCTCAGCCACGGCCATCTTGGCTCCAACCTTCAACCGGCGCTGGGGAGCCAATCAGAAACTTCCGAGCGGGGGTGCCGCTCTAGCACTCCGACGGCGCGCCTCTGTGGTTCACCCAGCCTCAAAGGCAAGAGAGGGAGAAAATAGGGGCGGCCAATGCGAGAGGCTAGTCACCGGGTGCGACGCTCTAGCCTTTCACAACTCTATGGCCGATCCTTCGGATGGATGGACGGCCACGGCCCGGATGTTTCCCCTCCAGGAAGCCGGAAAGCGACCCGGCGTTGCCATGGAGACGTGCGGAAGCTTCTCGGTCGGCTTCTAGGCCCGAAGCCTCAGCAGCCAGGGAGTCGTGGTCCATTATCCCCAGCCAGAGGGGGTCGTTTCGACGTCCGCGAGGGAGGCTTGCTTGCCTGGAATTGGAATGGCCGCGGATCGAGTCTCCTCCTTGCTGCAGGATTGCGGCGGGCTGTGTGTGGTAGTGGTGGTGGTGGTGGTGGGTCGCCGCCATCTTGACCGGTTTGACCTCCATGGGCTGCGCTAAAAAGGACATTGCGGGAAAGCGAGCCTGCTGTTAAATGGAAGCCCAAGCCCTCATAGCTGCTTCATCAATAGAAGATTTTTAAAAGAAGAGATTGGACAACCGTTTGTCTCAAATTGTATACAACTGTTTGAGCAGGGGGTTGGACTAGATGACTCCAAGGTCCCCTTCCAACTCTGTTCTTCTATGGTTCTGTAAGGGTCTCCCGCTTTGGCAGGGGGTTGGACTAGAAGACCTCCAATGGACCCTTCCAGCTCTATTCTGATGAATTGATTGCCAGGGGACGGAATGAAACCTGCCCGTTGCTTGGAAAGATTTGATTGTGAGAACACAACTCTGGCCGACTCACAAGGACAATACAAGCCGAAAAAAACCCACCCTGGATGCCTCAGCCTCCTCCTCCAGGACCATCCCAATGGAGCTTCAATGGACCCTCAGCAGAAGAGGGGGAGGTCATCCAAGCCTTCCCCCCCGCATTGTCCAGAGAACTTGGCTTTGACTCTCCAACCAGCCCCAAATCTCTTTTACACCTGCACAAACTCTGAAAATGGATTGGTTCATTCTGGAGCATCTCCATCCCTCCAGACTGAGAAGGTTGCAGCTGTTGGGATTAAGAATTTACACCCCTTCACCCCAATTCTAAACACAGGACATGACCTTCAGGACATAATAAGATTAACCCAGCACCATTGAAATAGTGAAAGTCACAAGGTTCACTACAATGCACAACCCCCCTGGAGCATCTCATTCACCAAACCTCAGAACCCTATAAAAATCCATCCACTCACTCAGCCATTTTGTCAGCCACTCCAGAAACTTTCTGCTGTCACTGAAGTTTCTGGAAACTAAATAAACAGAGACCTTCTTTCTATGCGGCCTGCCTCCATTTTATTCCCAGCGTCTTTCTCTTGGCTTGGAACCAAACGGGGGTTTTCTTCCAACAACACCAAGACCTTGGGAGCCATTGGCTGCATTTTTCTTGGTTGCCAAAGCAACTCAGTTTTGGAGAGAGTGCCTTGAATGTTCACATGAATTTACCGATCGTTTAGTCAACATGCTAAATTTCAACCCAAATTTAAATTTTAGTAGAGTGTGCAATGGACGTTACTCAATCATTAGTCAGCCTAGTTAATTTGTTGCCAGTCAGCACAGGAAGGGGGATAAATTTATTTATTTTTATTTATATCCCACTTTTATTACTGTTCTAAATAACTCAGGCTGGCAGTATAGCTGATACTCCTTCCTCCTCCAATTTTTCCCACAACAATCACCTTGTAAGGTGGTTTGAGTTTGAGAAAGAGGGACTGGCCCAAAGTCACCCAGCTAGCTCTCATGGCCAAGGCGGGACTAGAACTTACTGTCTCCTGGTGGTTTGGCTCCAAGTCACCCAGCCAGCTCTCATGCCTAAGGCAGGACTAGAACTCACTATCTCCTGGTGATTGATCCAAAGTCACTCACCCAGCTCTTATGCCTAAGATGAGACTAGAACTCACTGTCTCCTGGTGGTTGGCTCAAAGCCACCCAGCCAGCTTTCATGCCTAAGGCAGGACTCGAACTCCCCATCGCTTGGTTTCTAGCCTGGTGCCTTAACCCCTAGCCCAAACTGGCTCTGAGCTTGCAGATTAAAAGACCCACAGTCGTAAATCAGCTTCAGAAAGTACACATTTGTTTAAGAGGCTCCTGACTTCTGCTCCTTCTCAAATACCGGTCGGCCTGTGCCAGGGGCAGCTACTTAGCACGCAACCTTGTCACCGAATATGAGTTATTTTTAATTTGCGCCCTCAGGAAGCCAGCTGAAGTCAGCAGGTCCTATCAATACCGGTCCACTTACAGCGCCAGGTGGTGTAATGAAAATCCGATGGGAGGATTGGCGGGAGTAAATAAGTATGCCATTAAAATGAGAAAATCAAATCCCCGGACAGGTCTTTTCTCTCTCTCATTGATTCCTTTTATTACGGAAGTATTGCAGCTAAATAACATTTGTGTGAATCATTTCGATAGTGTTTTCCGCAGATTGCACGTCAATAACCCAATTGCGGCCTCGCCGTGTAAATTCATGGGTGTTCGGGATGCAGTGTTGGTCCTTTTGAGTTGACCTTCCCTGCTGTACTGAGGGGAAAGGAAGAGCTGTGGCTGATGGGTCTGGGTTTCCTTGCCTGTTTGCTTGTTTGTTTATGTGATCCTCTGTCCGTCTATCTATCCATTATCTATCTATCTATCTATCTATCTATCTATCTATCTATCATTTATCTATCTATCTATCTTTGCTGTATCTACTGTATCTATCATATCTTTATCATCATCTCTATATGTATCATATCTCCATATCTCTATCTCTTATCTATATTTCTCATATCTCTATCTATTGTATCTACTGTATCTACTGTATCTACTGTATCTACTCTGTCTGTCTGTCTGTCTATCTGTCTACTATCTATCTATCTATCTATCTATCTATCTATCTATCTATCTATCTATCTATCTATCTATCATCTATCATATCTATATCATCATCTATATATATCTATAATCTCTCTCATCTGTCAATATCTATCTATATCTATATATCTATATCTACCTACCTATCTCATCTGCCTGCCTATGTGTCTTTCTGTCTGTCTGTCTATCATGTATAAATACCGTCTGTCTGTCTGTCTGTCTGTCTGTCTGTCTGTCTGTCTGTGTCTATCTATCTATCTATCTATCTATCTATCTATCTATCTATCTATCACGAGTATCAAACTCAAGGCCCGGGGGTCCAGCCTGGAAATATCAAAGGACCAGCCCGTGGTGCCTCTGCTGACCAAAATGGGGTCCCTGTGCTCCCCGACCCCCTGGCAGCCCATTTTAGCCTCCATGGCCTCCTGCAGCTCTGCTGTTTGGGCGTCTGTCCTGTCTCACCCCCGCCCACCCTGGCCGGCCTGCGGAGGAGAGCTCCAATGCTGAACTGGCCTTCAAAGAAATCCGGTTTGATAGCCCTGAATCTAACAGCTTTGTATTCCCTCTTCACTGAACTCTGTGGTGGGCTTGGAGAGTGTGACTGTCCCTAAGACGGGACTAGAACTTCCTCTCTTCCAGCGACCGGCCCAAAGTCACCCAGTCAGTTTTCATGCCTAGAACAAAAAAATATATCAGAAAATAAAATACAAACTGAATGGACAAGACCTTGTAGACGACTCTCACTAGGTCAAGGGCCTGGGAGTACTCATCTCTGATGATCTAAATGCCAGAGCCCACTGTAAGTACAAAAAGGCATTAAGAGTTGTTAACTTAATTGTGATGACCCAAGGTGGGATACAAAAGCAACAAAGTCACAGAAATAGGTGAATTAATTCCTTCAACTTGGCCTCCAAGGTCCAATTATCATTCACTGGAGAAAAAAACTCCCCCACAAACAGTTGCGAAAAGGAAGAACTTCCGTTCAAACTCAAAATACATATAAATTATAAATAGAAAAAACAACAACACAAACCACACTGAAGCAATTAATGAGTCAAGGCAGGATAAAGGCTTGAAGACGTCCACAGACATTGAAATACACATACTGGGAAGGACGCCAGAACTCAAATAAGAACTGATAGACTAGAATTATTTTCATACTTTGCTTCCAGCACTGGCCCATGTGCAGTTTGTCCTTTTAAACAGTCCTTGCAGCTGCAGCCCATGAAGGGGATCAGGGCCCTTTCCTCCCCCGTAGACCAGGTTTCTCCCTTATCCACTCCTCCCTGCGTGCCCTAGGAAGAAGAGGGGATGGGCCTGGGTCTTCCTCTGAATGCCCAGCCAGCCTGTGCCCTTCCCCAGTTTCCTCCACAACCTCTGGAGCCACACTCCCACCCCCCTTCGGCTGTTCCTCCTTTCCCTTGGAGTCGATTCTAACAGGGGCGTGACACTAATCCTGCGAAGCTTTTCCTCCAATAATATTGCACTGCTAACTAGAGCATACAAAACATTTGCTAGACCAATACTGGAATACAACTCATCAGTCTGGAACCCTCACTACATATTGGATATTAAGACAGTTGAGAAAGTCCAGAGATATTTCACGAGAAGAGTTCTCCACTCCTCTACTAGTAACAGAATACCTTATGCTGCCAGACTTGAAATTTTAGGCTTAGACAACCTAGAACTACGCCACCTTCAGTCTGACCTAAGCATAGTGCATAAAATTATCCATTGCAATGTCCTACCTGTCAATAAATACTTCAGCTTCAACCACAACAATACAAGAGCACACAATAGATACAAATTCAAGGTAAACCTCACCAAACTCAACTGCAGGAAATACGACTTCAGCAACAGTGGTCAATGCCTGGAATATTCTACCTGATTCTGTGGTTTCTTCCCCAAACCCCCAAAACTTTAACCTTAGACTGTCTACTGTTGACCTCACCCCATTCGTAAGAGGTCTGTAGGGGGGCGTGCATAAGCGCACCAAAGTGCCTACCATCCCTGTCTTAATGTTCCCTTTTATTCGTATCCATTTTATGTATTCATAATCATGTTTGTACTTGTTATCTAATACTTGCTTGACAAATAAATAAATAACAATAAATACAACTCACAGACTCCTGGTGAGTTGCCCAAAGTCACTCAGATCGCTTTCATGGCTCGTTCAACCATCTTAGTAGCTGCAAAACTGAGGATGGGAAAGTCTGGAAGACAAAATCTCCGCTCCATTGATTGGATCCTGCAACACTATCCTGGGATGTGTAGATTTGAATTCAGTAGCCACCTTAATGTATTCCCCACCCACCCCCGCACACACACACACACGCACAATTTCTGGCTAATGATTTTCAGGAGTCCTCCTTTCAAAAGGCAATGTGTTTTATTTCACTTTCCCCCCCACCCAAAAAATGAAAAAAAACTGAGCCAGCTCTCCTTACGAATTGCTCTCCCGAGAATTGGTTGTAGCTGGGTGGTGTACTAATGGGATAACAATTATTAACAGAAAATCAAATAAATATAAACTCTGGGCTGCTGTCCAAAGCCCCCTCTGGGGTCTCGGGTGGGTTAAATTACCTTTGGTCTTTTCTAGTGCTGTAGAGGTGAACTCTGAGCTTCTTTGATTTAACTTACAAGCGTTGGTTATGAGCCTCTCACTGGGCTTTCTCTCTTCTCTCTGTGTTGGAAGAAAGGACAAGATTTGCTCTGTTGCTTTCAAGGAGAAAGCAAATTTAACTTTAACTTATTTGTTAAACTTATGAGCTGCCCTTCTCGCTGTGGAGTGACTCTGGACAGCTCACAACGTCATAATAAAACAATACAAAACAATTAGAGCATTAGTGATAGAAGAAACTACTGTATTTATAGATTAGGAGTGAATGGGGGGAATCCTGGGCGCTCCCTGAGTTTGGGGATTTTCTTGTAGACGTTTCATGACCCAACTAAGTGACCTCATCAGTGCTAGAAGGGAGTGGGGTTTGTGGTGAGGAAGAGGAGAAGGAGGAGGACGACTCTGGGGCTCTTAGTGTTCTCTGAGCTTGGTTGTTTTCGCAGACGTTTCATGACCCAACTAGGTAACATCATCAGTGGTTAGAAGTTGGAAGAGGAGGAGGAGGAGGAGGAGGAGGAGGAGGAGGAGGAGGAGGAGGAGGAGGAGAAAGAAGAAGGAGAAAGAAGAAGTAAGAGAAATCAGAAGAAGAAGAAAAAGGAGAAGAAGAAGGAAGAAGAAAGAAGAAGAAAGAAGAAGGCTGAGTGGTCCTTGGCGCTCTCTGGGCTTGGTTGTTTTCTTGCACACATTTCATGACCCAACTAGGTAACATCATCAATGCTATAAGGGGGTTTGGAGAGGAAGAGGAGGAGGACTCCTGAGAGGGCTTTGGGCAGCAGCCCAGATTTCATATTTTCTATTACTAATTAATTTATTCCATTTATACACCACCCAGGTCTTGCGCCTGCTCCCCGCGAACCTCTCTCCCTTCTAGCCCCGATGATGTTACCTACTTTGGTAATGAAACGTCTACAGGCAAATTACCAAGCTCAGGGAGCACCAAGGGCACCATAAATTGGAGCGTTAAAAAACCACTACGCATTAAAATCCAAACACGGAATGAACTAGCCACCCTTGTCTTTTGCAAA
>NW_020769600.1:0-33077 GCF_900518735.1 Pseudonaja textilis
ATGTAAAGTGTTTAGGAGATACAATAGGGAGGCAAGGGGCAAGATAACTTCAATGGCCTCAGCCCTGTGGAATGGGTGGTCAAAAACAAATTGTCCTGTTCCAGGCCATGAGCACATGCACTCAGGAAGGGGTAAACTGTTTTATTTGGCACAACAACTAACCCCCAGTATTCCCCAGGGCCTTGCAGCATGTGCACAGGACCTTGCATCTATAATAGTCTCCCTTTATTTTGTTGTTGGTAAACATAAATTCTGTTAATGTCTTGGGATTTAAGAGCCAACCAGCAGTGAAGCTAACGTAATATAGGCTGATGTAATAAGAATGAATCAGCATAGCATGGATTTTTCCCTTTAAGACTGGGGATGGGTTCTACCCCTTTAAGGGGTGTTTATATAAAGGCAGCCATTAGAGGGAATGTTCTCTCTCCTTGTGTCCAGTGTTCATTGCAGAAATTCTCCATGTAGAGTTAAGAAGAAGAAAGATTGTTTGTAAGTTATTTTGCCTACCACGTATATGTCTGTATATAACTGTTGTATATAAACCACTGTTTCTCAACTGATGTTGGCCAGCACATGCAATCAAAAGGAATTCAGGACACCTACCTCAGGATTGTACCTTCTTTAATTCATGTTGTAACAGACAGGGCAGCAACAACAGTGAGTTGGGATTCCTATGCAAAGTTAGCACTGGGAGCTCTGCCTTCCAGAGCTACTTTTATACATTCACAATCAAGCCTGCATATCCGGCCACCCCACCCCACCTTAGCCCTCCCACATGTCAGCTTTGCCTCTCTTGCCCAGTCGCCGTGTTCCAACTAATCCATCATCCGGTGGGTTTGTGGATCTGCTGTGGGGATTAGCGGTCTGGCTGCCTTCTGGGTTCATGCCTATCAGCTGTGCATTGCAGGACTCTGACGTGATGTGGCTCCCCAGTTGGGCTGTTGTCTGCATTCCCCCCATCTGCTGTAAGTGCCTCCCACCTCCAGTTCTCCCCCCTCACGATGGCAATTTCCAGTTTGTGGTTTTGACGTGGCACACGTGGGACAACCTTTCACGTAGTTCTCAACTTCTGTCCTTATGCACGGCCACCAAAACTGTCACCTGGCGAGGTGTAAAGTCTTGAGAAAACCAAAGTGGCCGGCTTGTTTCACATCGTGGCACCATGTTAACATGGTATGGATTGCCTCGGGAATGTATAGTTTATCCCCCTTCCATGCTAATCCATCTCTCAATGTACACAGTGTTTTGTTTTGTAGAAACCATGGGTCTTTCAACACTGCACTATGTAACTCTTGTGTTAAGGCCTCTTGTGGATGGGTGGACATCACTTGGTCCTGGTTTGTAACAGATGGCATTATTGGTTGTACTACTTCCTCTCTTCTACAGTTATATTGTGGTAGGCGCGACCGCGTGTCTGCTAGGGAGTTTTTCCTGGCTAGAACATAATATAATGTGAATTTAAATCTTCTAAAATACAATGCCCACCTGACCTGTTTGGGAGATAACCTTCTCGGGGCCTGCAATGCCTCGAGATTCTTATGGAGGGCGGGGCTGACATCACGACGATATGATGATCTTACGGCTCCGAGACCGGCATCAATATCTCTGCAGCTGGACAGTCCTTTTGGACCCAAACCATCATGTAGAGATGGTGGCTGAGGAGAGCACATCCTGCTGATCCCAGGGAAACTGCAAAGTCCCTGGTTGATCCGGGAGAAGCTCTTTTTTCCAGCTGCAGAGGAAGCGGCCATTGAAGCTGCTGAAAAGTTGGGACAGCTCTGGAATGGAAGAAGCGAGGAAAGAAAGTGTGTTGGCTGTGGGTGAGATTTTTAATATTTTTTTTTTCCTTTGGGAAAGAGAACACCCTAAGGGGGAAGAGAAAAATATTGAAGACAAAAGAGGGACAGTGGTGAAAATAAGCCTGATGTCAAATTAATTTGGTTTTTCTTTTGATTACTACATAAAATACTAAAGGACTTTCTTTTTAAACTGGCCTGGACTTTTTAACTAATGATTAATGAAGAATAAATGCTAATAACTATTTTAAAGAGATTTTTTTTTCTGTTGCTTTTCTTTGTTCTCTCTAATAAGGAACTTTAAACTTTTTTCCTGTTTTGGTTATATTGTAACATAGAAGTGAAAGTTGAGCAAACAAAGTAACACTGCCATCTAGAGGTTTAAGATAAAAAAAAGAGGGGGGAGGGAGATCGAACTAACCTGAGGGCTGGTGATTTTCTTTCTCTTTCTCCCTCATACACCCCTCCAAGGCAGCCCCATTCCTAGCCTGCTTTGAGTTCCGTTCTCAGGCTGCACGTAAGGAAAGCAGCAGAAGCCTTTCTTTCTCTCCCCCAAATTCCACCAGAAATGAGTCTTTGCAGCCTCTTGGAGCAGGAGGCCTTGCAGGGTCCCAAAGACTCATTTCTGGCAGAGTTTGGGGGAGAGAAGGAAAGGCTTCTGCTGCTTTCCTTGTGTGCAGCCAAAAGCAGAAGAAGCGGAAAGAACCAACCCGGTGGCCAGGCAAGTTCCCCCCTTCCCCCCTCCCCTCACTACCTCGTGTTGTTCCTAATGCAAGCAATGCAAGCCTTGTGTTCCCGGGCCATGTGGGAAGCACAGCCTTGTGTTCCCCCCGCAGCCTGGAATAATTGCTTTGGGGGGGGTGCTTTGGGGTGACATTCCTAGCCTGCTTTGAGCTCCGATCTTAGAGTGGGGGAGGGAGATCGATCTAACCTGAGTGCTGGTGATTTTCTTTCTCTCTCTCCCTCATACACCCCCACCCCCTCCAAGGCAGCCCCATTCCTAGCCTGCTTTGAGTTCCGTTCTCAGGCTGCATGCAAGGAAAGCAGCAAAAGTCTTTCTTTCTATCCCCCAAACTCTGCCAGAAATGAGTCTTTGGGACTCTGCAAGGCATCCTGCTCCAAGAGGCTGCAAAAACTCATTTCTGGCAGAGTTTGAGAGATAGAAAGAAAGACTTTTGCTGCTTTCCTTGTGTGGAGACAAAAGCAGAAGATGAAAGACGTGGAAAGAAGCAGCTCGGTGGCCAGGAAAGTTCCCCCCTCCCCCCTTTCCCCCCTCTCCTCACTACCTCGTGTTGTTCCTAATGCAAGTGATGCAAGCCTTGTGTTCCCGGGCCATGTGGGTGGCACAGCCTTGCATTCCCCTGCAGCCTGGAATAATTGCTTTGGGAGGGTGCTTTGGGGTGGCATTTCTCTGTGGACCACCAAAATTTTCTCATGGACCACCAGTGGGCTGCAGCCCACCTGTTGGCAACCGCTGATCTAGATGGACTTGGAATAATACAATACTGAAAGAGAAAGAATTTACACAAAAGATGGAAAAAGAACTGGTATTTTTCTTTAAAGAAAATAATGAGGACACCTCACTAAAAAGTGTATGGGATACCATGAAGGCCTATGCCAGAGGACTGATAATAGATTACACGAGAAAAAGAAACATAAACATAAACAAAAGACAAAAGCAACAAACACTAGAGGAAGACTACAAGAGACTTGAGAAGGAACTACAGAGATATCCACAAAAAAAGAATATCAAAAATCAAATGGACTTTGTTAAACACAAAATGGGGTTGATGGAAAAGAAGAATTAGCTCAAAAAATTAGGAGTGCTAAACAGAATTTCTTTGAAAATGCAAATAAACCAGGTAGATGGTTGGCATATAAATTGAAAAAAGAGAAAGAAATGAAAAAGATAGTGCAACTGACAGATGATCAAGGAAAGATTTGTTATGGAAATGAAGAAAAGAAAAAGATAATACAAAAATATTATGAAAAATTATGCAACCAAGGGAATATTGAGGAAGAAAAAGTTAAACAATATTTGCAAAGAGCAGAATTACTCCAAATACCTGAAGATTTTAAAATTATGTTAGAAAGGAAAATAACAATGATGGAACTAACTGAGGCTCCGGGCCCGGACAGGTTACTAGTAGAATTTTGTAAGACCTTACAGGAATCTTTAAGTGTCACTATGCTTAAAGTGATGAATGAAGTTTTGTCAAAAACTAAAATACCTAACTCATGGACAGAGGCTTATATTACTCTTATACCAAAAGAGGACACTGATCTACAACAAATTAAAAACTATAGACCTATTTCCCTGCTGAAATCAGACTATAAAATCTTTGCTTCAATAACGGCAGAAAGACTCAAGAGATATCTGAATACCTTTATACATGCTGATCAAAATGGATTTCTGCCAAAGAGACAAATCAAAGATAACATGAGAATAATCTTGAATACTTTGGAAAATTATGAAGCACACCCTGAGAAGCAAATGGCCTTGATATTTCTAGATGCACAAAAAGCTTTTGACAATGTAAACTGGCAGTTTATGATATTACAAATGGAACAGATGTTGTCTGGTGGAAAATTTATTAAAGCTATTGAAGCAATATATCATAAGCAAACAGCAAAAGTAATGATAAATGGAGATCTAACAGAAAATATCAATATTAAAAAAGGAACTAGGCAAGGATGCCCACTGTCGCCTCTGTTCTTTGTGTTGACTTTGGAGGTACTAAATAGGAATATCAGAGAAGATAGTGAAATAAAGGGAATGAAAATAAAAAAGGAGGAATATAAGTTACAAATGTTTGCAGATGATCTGGTTTTCATATTAGAGGAACCATTAAAGACAGCGCCTAAACTGATAGAAAAGATTGAAGAGCATGGACAGGTGGCAGGTTTGAAAATAAATAAAGATAAAACTAAGATTCTGACTAAGTATATGGTTGGAAAATGAAAGAAAGAATTGGTGGAGAGATTGAGCATCCAGATCACAAATAAAGTCAAATACTTAGGAATACAACTAACAGCTAGATGTGGAACACTTAAAGAAGACAATTACTATAAACTCAAACAACAGATTGTGACAGATCTGATAAAATGGCTCCAGACCTCGAATGGCTCCACAGCCCCTTCCAACAGATGCTGACAGGTGAGCAGCACCCATCACACCATGAAAGCCTCTTTCTCCCAAATTGCCCAACTTCATTCAGTCACAGGAAGCTTACATGAGGTATAAGCACAGGGTTGCAGACACCCTTGGTTGTTCTTCTGGAGGAGAACAGCACCAACGGCCACATCGCTGGCATCGGCCTGCACGACAAAATTCCTCTCAGGAACCAGATGTTTCAAGTTCCGGTTGCAAGGCTTCGGCGGTGGCAGGAATCCGCGATTCTGTGGATCCCTGCTGCTCTTGCTGCCGAGGTACCCCCGATCCAATATTAAAGAGAATGTGTAAAATGATTAATGTTTGGTTATAGTTTAATTTGTTATTGTCTTAATGTTATTATAAATTTACTATTTCATTTTCTTATTTTAAAATAATGTATTAAGTAGAATTAGAATTAAAATGGAAATTATATATTTAACTATATTATAAATTTATTATTTCTTTATTTTAAAATGCAACATGTAGAATGTACTAAGCAGAATCAGAATGGAAATTATGTATTATTTTAAGTGTCAATCTAGGGGAAAGATAGAAAGGCGTCACACTTTAAAAGTGATTACAGGGGAAATTTTCTATTAAAGAGAAGAGATAAATAGATAATTGGAAAAGAACGGACAAAAGATACAAGTATAATGATTTTAAAATAAGCTGAAATAAACAAAATATAATTAAGAGAGTGAAAAGAAGGGAGAAGTTATATAGAAAATATAGAATGGTAAATAAGATAAGAATGGTATATAAGGTGAGCATGAATTTGATTTAGGTCTGTAAAAAAAGATGTAACCCGGGGCTAAGCCACTTTCCAAAAAGAAGTTTTATGTTTTGTGTTTTGGTTAGCTATGTTTGATTGAGAATTAATAAAACCTTGGAGGAATAAAACTAAAGGGAGAAACAATGAGAAATTTGGAAAAGATATGTACAAATGATAATTAAGGAGGTTTTATGTTTTTATGTCTTGTTTTATGTTTTGTATTTTGTGTGTTTACGTTTGATTGAGAATTAATAAAACCTTGATAGAAAGAAATATAATTGAATAAAAGTGAAGGGAGAAATAATGAGAAATTTGGAAAAGATATATAAGTGCTTAAATGGAAATGTGATAATGTGGAACTATGCTGTAAAAAATGTTTTATTTGCCTTGTTAAAACTTATAAGTAATTTTTAGAAAGGAGGTTTTATGCTTTTATGTCCTATGTTTTGTTTGTCTTTTAAAAAATCAATAAAATTTCGGTTTTTTTTTAAACAAAGGAACCAGATGTTTCAACACCAGCTCAGTAGAAAATAACTTTTTAAGTGACTCAAATGCCTTCTGGCACTCTGAAGTCCACTGTATGGATTCTCCAGGATGGGGTCTCTCTACAAGTTGTTTTGTTTTCAAGAGGTCCGTCAATGGCAGTGCCACATTCGCAAAGGCTGGGATGAATTGCCTGTAAAAGTTCACAAATCCTAGAAAGCTCTGTAGTTGTCTCCGTGTTTTCGGGGCTTGCCATTCGAACACAGCTTTAACTTTACTTGGATCCATTTGTAACCCCTCGTTGGAAATATGATATCCCAAATAATCGAGCGAGGTGTGATGAAACTCGCATTTTGAGAGTTTGACATACAGTTTGGCTGCTAACAATTTCCGTAACACTAACCATACATGCTCCTCCATGGATGTGGTGTAAATCAATATATCAATAAATCTGCTGTGGGGATTGGCGATCCGGATGCCTTCCGGGTTTGCGCCGGTCAGCTGTGTGTCACGGGGCTATGACACAACACGGCTCCCCAGTTGGGCTGTTGTCTGCATTCCCTCCCAACTGCTGTAAGTGCCTCCCGCCTCCAGTTCTCCCCGCTCATGATGGTGAGCTGTATGCTAGGCTTGACACGACCAGCAGTGAAGCTGATGCAATATAGGCTGATGTAATAAGAATGAATCAACATAGCATGGGTTTTTCCCTTTAAGACTGGGGATGGGTTCTACCCCTTTGAGGGGTGTTTATATAAAGGCAGCCATTAGAGGGCATGTTCTCTCTCCTTGTGTCCAGTGTTCATTGCAGAAATTCTCCGTGTAGAGTTAAGAAGAAAGATTGTTTGTAAGTTATTTTGCCTACCACGTATATGTCTGTATATAACTGTTGTATATAAACCACTGTTAAATATCTAAGTCTTTGTGTGCTGTGTTTTGCTCCCTGGTTGTCTCATAATGGCAGTCATGCTGCAAATGCTCTGACAAATTCAACACAAAAATAGTTTGTCACAAAAGTGACTGCCTGCGAAGGCTCCTGGATTGGGGCTGATAGGTGAAAGCAGAAGCAGTATGTGTCAGTGTATAACATGGTTTACTCCTCCACCCCTTTAATTGTGCACTACCCCTCCCCCTCCCACCTATCGCGTGCTGCCAATATGCCCTCCATGTCCCCAAAGCATCACAGCTGCTTCTCCTAGGCCAGCATGCCCAGCTCCCTGTGCCTGTGCTTGCTCCAACAGTCAGCTGTTCTGCTGTGAATCATCTGTTTTCAAAGTCCACGGCTCTGCTGGCCATCCAATGGCACCGTAGATGCAACAGGCATTCTGCAGGGTCCCTGCGACATGCCTGCTGTAAGGTAGGCAGGCATTCAGCTGGCATGGGCATCAGTGGCCATGGATGCACGTCCCAGTTGGCAGCCCCTCCCCTCTCCAAATGACAGCCCAGGGCCGGCTGGCGAACCAGGGGATGACATGCGCCCCCCCCCACTAGGGGAACAACACCTGAAAGGCAAAGGACATTTGACACCTCCTGGGTACCAGCCCACCCTCTGCCCATTTTGCCTGGATTTTATTGGTGAAACCTTTCACCAACCGAGATGCTCTTATATGCTCGCTCCTTACCCACAAGGCTTCTGACAGGGGGTACCCCTTCCACTGTACTAAATACTGTATCAGGCCCCTGTGCCTACATGAGTCCAGGATCTGTTCCACTTTGTAGTGAGGCTTCCCTTACACTTCTATGGGACGGAGCGCTTGGTTTTGGGGGGGGGGCGTATGAATGCTGTTCTCACTGGACGTAGTAGGCTGCTATGGAACACTGGGTGGGTTTTACCTAAATGCTGGGGAAATTTGACTTCCACCATAACTGGATTGTTGACCCTCACAATGGGGAATGGGCCTAAGAACTTTGGGGCTAGTTTTCGACAGGGTACCTTGAGCTTGAGATACTTTGTGGAGAGATACACTTGTTCTCTGACCTTTAATGGGGCCTGAGGACTACTCTTTCTGTCTGCTTAAACTTTGTAGGCCTCTGCTGCTGTCCATAAGTCCTCCCTGATGTTGTCCCACACCCACTGCATGCCTGCAAGCCATTCATTCAGGCTCATTTCAGCAGGGACCGCCCGAGGGCACTTGGGTATTGAGACAAACTCGATTCCATTCACAGTCCAGAAGGGGGGTGAACCCGGTGCTGCTATCCACCGCATTGTTATAAGCCACTTCAGCAAACGGCAGTAACTCGGCCCAGTCAGTCTGTTGGTACTGAACATAGCAGCAGAGGTACTGTTCCACCATCGCGTTGGCTCTCTCGGCCACTCCATTGGTAGCCAGGTGGAAAGCAGAACTAAAGGCCTGGGACTTCCGGCTGACATTGCAATGGAGAGCACAGCTCCATGCTCCTGTGCCAAGTTCTCCTCATTGGTGGGCTCTGAAAGGAGCCAAAGCCACCCTGTAGGGGTGGTGAAGCAAAGAGGGACACCCTGTGAGGTCGCGGAGAGCTGCATCTCTTCTGCCTGACCTGGGGCTTTCTTTTCCCTCTCAGCCACAACGCAGAGAAGAGGCAGCCTAAAGGTGGCTGCCATGAAGTTGGGACAGTTGAGGAACAGCTAAGACTGGTGCTGGAGTGGAGATAGTGAACAGTGTCTGGAACTGGGTGAGAGAACTCCTTTTTACTCAAAACCTCACCCCAAAAGGAAAAATCCAGGAGGATTATTGTCTCAGAACTACTTGATAAAACAGCAAGTGGAAATTTTGAGGAAAAAATACTAGATTGGAAAGAAAAGATTAAAGGAAGAAAAACAATTTAAAAAAATACAAAAATTGGATTTTTAAATTGGGAAGGTGTTGTTGCGGGAAGGCATTTTAAAATGCTGGAATTAACCCTACTTTTATAAATAAAATTAAAATTAAATTGGACTGGAACTGGTTGGCTTTGTGACAACATTGAAATGTAAAGCTGTGAGCGCCACCTGCTGCTGAAAGGAAATACAACATATATTTACAAGTCTGGCAAGATTTTTGATATGGAATAAACAATACTTGTGAAGATATTTACAGAGTTATATGCATCTACCCTATGACAACCAGAGATTTAATTGTGAGAACAAGGAAGATGTCTAATTAAAGGGACCCCTGAATGTTATGATACAGGATTGAATTTATAAAGGGGGGTTAAAGAGATTTTGAGCAACTTCCTGGACTACTTAAAGGGAACTGATTTTGAAGAGCAATTTTAGACTTGAATATATGGTTCCTGGACTACTGGATAAGAGTGGGATCTATTCTTATCCAGTAGTCCAGGAACCATATATTCAAGTCTAAAATTGCTCTGGAAGGCATGGCATCAAAGTATCAAAACATGAAGGACATTATAATAAGAAATCACAAGGAGATCAAGAATTGATACATAGCATAGACAGAAAACTGGAAAATAAAATACAAGGGACAATGAGTAAAGATCAAGATCCTCAGGAAAGGGAGGAACCAACAGAAAGAATGGAGGAAAAAATAGACCAAATGAACCAGCAAACAAAAGAAGAAGATAAGAAGGAGACAAGAATAAAAACAATGATTGATGAAATAAAACAAGGGGAAAATATTTTAAGAGATTTAAAAAGAGACCTGAAGATGCAGGAAGATATTTTTGAAAGGGAGACAGGGGCATGGGTAGATTGAATAGTCAGGATGTGGATGCAGATAGATGCAGAAGATTTAAAAGAGGATCATGGGAGGCAAGTTAAAAAATGAATAAAAATTAAAATACTAATGCGGACAAGAGACGATGGTTAGGAAGGAAATGTTTTTTAATATAAGGGTGGCACGATTAAAAGCTAGAATGGAGATAGAAATAAGAAGTGGGGAAATATTAGTATATATACTTTTATATCATAAAATAAAATGGAATAGCATAACTTAACATAAATATGTGTATTAATGTTAGAATTACACTAGCCCGACGAATGTAATGAATATGAGTAATATTACTATTGTTTTTGTATTAAAATGAAAATGAATAAGAATTGAAGTATTAATGTGGATAAGAGATAAGGGGTAAAAATGAATATGTATTTTAAATATAATGGTGACATGATTAAAAATGAGAATGAAGATAGAAATATTTTTATTTAATGAGATAAAAGCAATAATTAGAGGGAAGATTAGAAATTGAATAATGGAATTATTATGTATGATTAAACAATATTGTGATTGGCATTAGAAGAATATACTGGAACATTGAATAATTAAATACTGAAATACTATAATTTAATACAAATATATGTATTAACACTAGAATTACATAAGTTTGATTAATGCAACAGATATGATCAATGTTATTGTTTTTGAGGGGGGTTATTAATACACACATATTCTATAATGAAATAAAAGCAATAATTAGAGGGAAGGTTAGAAATTGAATAATGCAATTATCATGTATGTTTAAACAATATTGAGATTGGCATTAGAAGAATATACTGGAACATTGAATAACTAAATAATGAAAGATTACAATTTAATACAAATATGTGTATCAACATTAGAACTACATAAGTTTGATGAATGTAACAGATATGATTAATGTTGTTATTTTTATTTGCACCAAAATGTATGATACCCAGGTGCCACACTGTTCACACAATGATGTGTATATGTAGAATAAAATAAAAAACTTGGCATTAAAGAACTGAGGCCTTGAGAGGACCCCACCATTTTCAACAACTCTTGCCAAAACTTAGCAGTAAACTGTACCCCCACCCCCACCCCGATCGGAAATGATCCTTCTTGGCATGCCATGCAGGCAATAAATGTGGGTGATGAGCAGCTTTGCTAGTTTTCGGGCCGACGGGAGGCTGGGACAGGCCACAAAGTGGGCTTGCTTCAAAAAAAGGTCAATCATCGTCCAGATCACGGTGTTGCCATGGCTTTCTGGGAGGTCCACAATAAGGTCCATGGCCAGTTCTTCCCATGGTTGGGTGGGGTTTGCCACCGGCTGCAAGAGGCCAAGGGGCTTCCCCAGTTGCTTCTTCATGGTGGCACAGATGGGGCAGCTATGGATGTAGTCCTTCAAGTCCCTTTTTATCTGAGGCCATCAAAACTGCCGGTTTGTCAAGTGGAGAGTTTTCAGGAATCCAAAATGTCCAGTGGACCAGGCATCATGGCACTTCTGTAGTACAGCTGTGCATTGGGTGTCAGTAACGTATATTTTTGACCCTTTCCAAGCCAGGTTGTTTTGCTGCGTGAGTCGCTGCTTGTTTGCTTGGAACCAGGGGTTCGTTAAGCAAGGCTGTTTGTAGGGAATGGGTTGTATCGTCCACCCCCTCCCTACATCCAGATCTACCCTGGGTCTGAGCAGCCAAGTGAGCCATATGTTGAGGTGTTGGTACCATGGCATTTACCTCGAATGGAACTGCACCCCCCTCAAAGAGATGTCTTCATGTCATAAGGCCCCACTGGACTGCGAAGGCCTCCTTCTCCCATATAGCCCACCTCTGTTCAGTCTCAGTAAGGTTGTGAGAGGTGTAGGCGCAGGGCTGTAGGTGGCCCCCCTTATTGGTTTGTAAGAGGACAGCCCCCACAGCCACATCGCTAACATCAGCCTGAACCACAAAAGGTTTTGTGGGATCCAGGTGTCTCAGTATCAGCTCCCTAGCAAACAATGCCTTCAGGTTTTCAAAGGCTTGCTGACATTCCATTGTCCACTTTAACGGGTGACCCAGTTGAGGCTTCCCAGCGAGGTGCTTGGTTTTCAGGAGGTCCATGAGAGGGAGGGCCACTGTTGGAAAAGATGGGATGAACTGGTGTTAGAAGTTCGTAAAGCCAAGGAAGCTTTGCAATTGTTTCCGGGTTTTGGGGGCCTGCCAATCCAGCACCACCTGCACCTTGGCTGGGTCTATCTCCAACTGGTAGTCCAACTGGCCTTGTGCAACTCTCATTTAGATAATTTGATGTATAAATTTGCCGCCAGCAGTTTTTCCAGGACCTGGCGTACCAGTTGGATGTGCTTGTCCATGGACTCGGAGTAAATCAAGATGTCATCTAAATCAGGGGTCGCCAACCTTTTGGACCTCAGGGACCACCAAACTCATAATTTTAGATCCCAGGGACCACTAACCAGTTCTGTGGGCATGGCCTAATTTGTGGGTGTGGCTTGGTGGTCATGTGACTGGCTGGGCATGGCTTGTATGTAAATACTATAAATATTTATATAAATATTGAATTTTTTATAAAAAAGAGCAACTTTCACCCAAAATCAGGCAAAGCGGGCAGATTGAGTTGCTCACAGAATCACAGATTCATTCAGAGATCTATCTATCTGCCATTGGCTAGCTCAGTCTGTCACATAAAATTTGCTTGCAAGCAAACTCACAAAATTAACTCACAACACACCATGCATGTAAATATTGAATTTTTTATTTTTTAAAAAGAGCAACTGTTACCCAAAATCAGGCAAAGCAGGCAGATTGAGTTGCTCACAGAATCATTCAGTGATCTATCTATCTGCCATCGGCTAGCTCAGTCTCTCAAATTTGCTTGCTGTGAGTCTGCACTGAATTTGTTTGCAAGCAAACCTTCAGTCCTAAGGGAGGTTCAGCTGTGCTGAGCTGAATATCTAAAGACTAGCTAGAAAGCAAGAAATCCAACCATTTCCTGCTTCCTAGCTAATCTAAATCTCCAGGCACAGCAGAACAGATGATGGTCAGAAAAAGGAAAAATAGCAATTTAGCAGGCAAGTTTACCGGGTAAGGTGTGAGTGGGTGGGGAGGGTTCACGTGGGCCATGTGGGCCGTGCAGCCTTGTGTTTCTGTGCAGCCTGGATTAATTGCTTTGTGGGGGTGCTCTGGGGGTGAGATTTCTCTGCGGCCCACCAAAACTTTCTCATGGCCCACCAGTGGGCCACAGCCCACCAGTTGGCGACCGCTGATCTAAATAAACAAGCACCCCCTTGTATAGGTGTTCATGCAGGACTTCATTGACCAACTGCATGAACATGGCTGGGGTCCCTTATAAATATTATTCTATTTCGGACCTCATTTTCGGCCACCAAAATTGGCATCAAACTAAATGTAAGGTTCTTAAAAACCCGAAATGCCCGGCTTGTTTGTCATCGTGACATTTTTCCAAAATGTAATTCCTACATTTTTTCGGTACATAAATCCTGTTTCCTTTCCAAGCCAAATTATCTCTATAGGAGACCAAGTCAGCATTACTGGTAAGCCATGTATCTGTCCAAGTTGCCTCTCGCAACATATCCTCCTTTATTTCCTTTAACCGTGTAGCCTGTCCCGTATTCCTGGGTGTGATTTCTGGGATCAGAGGCTGAATAATCACATCTCGAGGTTCATTGTATTGCAGTAGTCGGGACAGAGCATCCGCCATAAAATTTCAACCGCCTGGTACATAGCGCAGTTGGAAATACACAGCCCACCTAACCTGTTTGGGAGATAAGCAGCAGGGCATTTGTAAAGCCTCCAATTTCTTGTGGTCTGTCCAGACTTCAAAAACTTCTTTGGTGCCCTCTAATAAATGTCTCCATGTATTTAACGCCCATTTCACCGCAAATGCTTCCTTTTCCCAAATCGCCCATCCTCTCTCTGTTGGGGTGAATTTCCGGGATGTATAAGCACAAGGTTGTAACAGTCCTTGTTCATTTATTTGCAAAAGGACAGCACCAACAGCCACATTGCTGGCATCAGTTTGAACCACATATTTTTTCATGGGGTCAGGATGTTTTAGAATCGGTGCCTGGGAAAACAATGTCTTCAAATTGTCAAATGCCTGTTGACATACGGCAGACCACTCCAGTTTTTGACCGGGTGTTGGCTTTGTTTTCTGATTCTTTGTTTTTAGTAGTTCGGTTAATGGTAACGCAATACTAGCAAACTGTGGTACAAATTGCCTATAAAAGTTTGCGAAACCAAGGAAACTCTGCAATTGTTTACGGGTTTGTGGGGTTTCCCATTCCAAAACAGCAGTGACTTTATTGGGATGCATTTCCAAACCATCATAGGAAATTCTATATCCTAGATAGTCCAATTTACTGCAGTGAAATTCACATTTTGACAATTTCACGTACAATTTAGCATCTAACAATTTTCTCAATACACTTCGTACTAATTTTACATGCTCATCCAAGGTCTGAGTGTAAATTAGGATGTCATCAAAATACACTAGTACTCCACGATATAAATGTTCATGCAGCACCTTATTAATCAACTGCATGAACACTGCGGGGGCACCTTGCAGCCCAAAAGGCATTACCTTAAATTGAAAACTACCAAGGGGACAATTGAAGGTAGTTTTCCACTCGTCTCCTTGTTTAATACATATCCTGTAATATGCTTCACGCAAATCCAACTTTGTGAAGATTTTTCCGGTGGCCAACGTGGCCAATAAGTCACTGATCAAAGGCACAGGATATACATTATCTACGCATACAGCGTTCAGCCCTCTAAAATCCACACACAAATGCAAGGTTCCATCCTTCTCCCTAAACAATACTGTGGCAGCTATATGCGATCGTGCAGGCTGTATGAAGCCACGGGCCAAGTTTTTATCTAAATAATTCCTCATCTCTTCCTTCTCCTTGGGAGTCATTGCGTACATACGAGGTTTAGGTAACTGCACCCCTGGGATCAATTCTATTGCACAGTCGGTTTTACAGTGAGGGGGGTAAGTGTTCACATTCCTCCTCACTGAACACCTTTGCGAGATCCAGATACTCAACTGGGTAGGGGAGTTTTTGATGTTCATCTATGGTGGTTGCTAATTCCTTTCGTGAATTCTGCGTGAACTCCCCTGGATTTGCCTGAGGGTGATCCGGTCCTACCACCAGTCATAAATGATGACAACCACCCTCCCACCATATAACAGGCTCCCACCTATCCAACCACACAAGGCCTAGTATTAGTGCCTCCCGCATATGCGGGACAACAATAAATCATAGCTGTTCCCAATGAGCTCCAATTTCAAGTTTAATAGGAGTAGTCATCGTCGTAGCTGGGGACCCCCCAAGCAGGGACCCATCTACCTGTTCAAAACTTATTGGTGTGGGCAATTGTTCCACCTGTAATTTCAGTTCATCCACTACTCATTGGCTAATAAGACACCTGGTACATCCTGTGTCTATCAGGGCCCCATATCTACCCCTTAGTCCCATATTCCAACAATCCAATATCACTGGTATCACAAAGGGGCGAACTGGGGCACTCACCATCATATCATCGTGGCTTTCCTCACCACTATCATCCAATCCTGACACTGCTCTGGGTTGACTACGTTCATCCGATTGACGGTGTCTTGATGGTGATGCTTCCCCCTTAGTTTTCTGAACCAGTCCTTGTGATCTTTCGGTACTACTTCCTTGTTTCCTAAAAGCAAATTTTGTCACTGCTCCCAGAGGTGCCTTTGCTGTTTGTTTCATACCTTCGTTGGCAAGTTCAGGGCATTCCAATGCCCTATGCCCTACTAGATTACACCTGAAACACCACATAGCTGGGTGACCCCTGCCATTCGGTGGACTGTCTCCTGGTCTGCTCCGACCTCCCATGACATTTAGATCCACTTTAGGTACCTATCGGAAGGAATCAGGCCTTGTTCTGAACTCCTTTAGCCCAACATCTAGTTCAACTACCATTCTGTACCATTCTGTCAAATGTTGAGGGACTCCTTTATATAGACAAGCCTGTCTTAAACCACGATCTAAGCCGGCACGGAATTCTCGGACCAACAGACGCTCAGGCCAAGACCTTAACTTCCCAGGCAAACGTCGGAAATCCCGTACATATTCAGTTGCCGGTCTCCCATCTTGCCTCAACGCCATTATAGCTTCTTCAGTTTGGTGGATGCAGGATCTATCTTCAAAATGATTACGGAGTGAATCCAGAAACAGACTGACATCTAGCAACTCTCGTGCCCATTCGCTATGTAACTCCACAACCCAGTCCGCTGCATCCCCTGTTAAAAGTCCCGTAATAGCCACCACTATGGACCACTGGGACGGATAGCAAGATGCATATAATTCCAGGTGATTAACCACTTGGCTTAGGAACAGTGCGATACGGTCTGGGTTACCATCAAACATAGTTTGCAAGGGTGGTGGTCCCCACACCATATGCTGTGGCCACTGTCCAGACATTCCCTGATGACCCCAAGAACCCTCCTGTTGCCTACATTGAGGTGGTGACTCCCTTCGAGCAGAACTAGAGGACATCAGCCTTGTCCCCCCGTCCTGGGTTCTGATGGCCTGGCAACATCAGCCAATGATGCATCGAATCCAGGTGTCAAGTGACTTCCAGTCCTCTTACTATTACGTTTCTCCATTCCCTAGGGATAGAACTGAAATATGAAGTATCATCAGTACGAGCTCCTGATCCCTCCATTCTTCCTTTTGGGCTGGAATCCTGTATACTCAGATCTCCATACTTTATTCTTAATAGTTCTATAGTACTGGCTCCCAAACTAGAGGTGGAGGTACTCCAGGCATCTTCCTCAACTATTTTCCTTTCCCTCTGTTTCTCAAACACTCCAGTATTGAGAGGCACAAAAGCAGGGGTTTTTCCACAAACGCCTCATCCCCCACGCTCCTCCTGGAACTCCAAATCACTCCTACGATCTTCCCTCGTCTTACATAGCTTAGGTCTAGTAACTCTTTGTACATCTTTGGGAATATCCCCAGTATCACCAGCAGATAGCGTGTCTCCACTTATAAACCCCTCTGTAGACTCACGCACTCCGTCATCCCACAGAGAAAACTCTTCCTCATCCACCTCTGATGCAAGCGGCAAAACCGAACCCATGTTTATGCCTTCCGCCATCGCTCCCCAACGCAGCACACCAAACAGTTCATGGGGGTTGGGAGGGATGACAGGCGCACAAGAGGATTTGAAGAGAGCTGACTTTCTTCTCAGCTGTTTTGCCGAATTCCAGGCAGGAAGGGAAACAAAGGTCTCAAGGTAATGATCAAATGAGTCTTTATTCGTCCATACAATGTTCCGGATTCAGGTAACAACTGGTAACCAAAAGGAATTAAAGTCAGCTCTGGCGCACCTCGCAGCCAGAGCTGTATTTATACACCAGTTAATGACTTAATGAGTTTATCCACCATCTGGTGAGCATTACTGGATTACATCTGGTCACCATGTAACACCCTATACACTGTGCTTTTATCCATTAATTATTTACCCCTATTTACTATACTTGTACAAATATCATATTCCATCATTGTATTTACGCCTATGAAGTGACCCTCCACCCCTCTCGAGATAGTTAGTTCAACAGGCAGCATCCTAATCACTTTGTCTACAACCTCCCGCAGGCTGTAACAGCTCAGTGTGTGACATCAGCAAGGCTCGTTATCTCCATGGAACAGTCAAAGCCCCAGGTTGGGTGGTTAACAGCACTTCCCCCCTTGATAGCATAGTCTGACATGGCACAACGCATGGTGTCATGGCTCCAGCATGCCCTGGAGACATGACACCCCTATATGCAGGTGCCTACAACCACCTGGCCACCATATGGTTGGACCCTACTTATCCAGCCATGTGAGCCCCAGAATTACTTCCTCCATCATTTTTGGAACCACGATAAAGTGGATTAGTTCCTGATGCTGGCCAAACTCCAGTTTCACTTGTTCCGTGATATGGGTAGCCAGCGCCCCACCCAACAGTGAGCCATCCACTTGCTCAAACTGCATGGGCCTTTTCAGTTTTTTCACCCTCACCCCCAACTTGGCAGCTATCGCTAAGCTCATAGGGCACCAGTACACCCTGATGAGCATGTCACAGGCTCGACACCTCCGGGTTATTAGTACCACTGGGAGCCAGAAGGGCCGGACTGCCATACTTACCATGGGGTCAACTTCGCACTCATCATCACTGTCACAACTGTTGAGTTGGGGTCCCCCTTCCACCATCGATTGGGACTCGTCTGCTGTTGGCCATGCTGCCTCTGCCTGTTGGACCCCTCAGGACTTCTCCAGAGTTTTCTTGGGCATCTTCCTTGCTGTTCCTGTCTCTGTCCCCACCTGGCCTGTCTTTGCTTTAGGAGTGTGATATAAATTAAGATGACAGGGTAGATGAATGAACACATATAGAGCTTTTTTATTATATGAATAATATTAATAATAAAGGTTTGCAAAGGCCTGGAACCTTCTCCTTTTGGTAAGGAGATAGGAGACATTTTACACAGGCATGAATGAGATTTTTATACATTTTAAGACGCCTGCCCCTGTTACCACCTCCTCATCCTGTTTGCTAATTACTGGGTCGTTTTCCAGTAACTACTACTCCCTTTTGGCCTAGCCCCCATCCTGTTTGGCATAACATCTATTCTTCTTGGAAGCTTCTACTAATATCAGCATTATTAATTTTAGTCTGTTAACTGGACAGCAGGATTTCCCAGATGTGCCAGTTTACTACTATAATAAAAAGAACTTTGGAGAGGATGGCTGTCTCGGAGTTATTTGTTGGAGTGGATGTTTTCTGGAATGCTGACATTATCCTGAATCTGAAAGTTCTGGGTTTCCTTGCAATAAGTAAAAAATTACAAATCCACCCCCTGCAGCCATCATTGCATCACATGCCCCATCACCATCCGTCCCAACTTGAAATGTCCTCTCAACCAGGTGGAGAAATAACTTGACCTTTACTTAGAAGAAGAATGCTATTATGTCTAACCACATACACTCCAAGAAATTCCCCCCTCCCATTTTCCCAGGCTCAAGAATGTGGCAGTGTAGAAGCGTCTGGTGCTAATATAGCTTCTAAAGCTGACAGGAAATGCCACCCACAGAAGCACTCCCACAGATTCCAGCTCAGCCAGCAGTCGCCATGGCGATTCCACCAGCCAGGCCAGAGCCACCAAGGTTTAGAGCAACTTTTGATGGGAAGTCTGAAAAACTTGCGTATTTCCTCAGCTGAATCTGGGCACATATAGATCAATATGGACACCAATATGAAACAGACCACGACCTAGTTTCTGCAACTACAGATGGGATGAATGAAGGACACGCTTCAACCTGGATAGCCCAGCTACACAATGAGGATGCTGCGGAGCTAAATGATGCAGATGGATTTGTTGAACTGCTCTGGGCTAGATTTGAAGACCCTGACAGAGTAGGTGAAAATGAAGACAAAATAAAGGAGATGAAGCAAGGTAATCAACCCATAAAAGATTTTGTGTGGGACTTTAGATGGGTTGCAGGAAACCTCATGCTTTGACCTGACAGGAAACTTCTACACTACTTTATAGAAGCCATTGATCCACAAGTTAGAAAAGCCTGTTGTCAGTTTTAAAATTCAGCTGTCATATTTCATGGAAGGTGGTGTGGAGGAGTTGAAAAGTTCAAGGTTATTCTGTATGTTGTATTAAGAAATTCCAGTGGCAGTTAATTGGTTCTCATGATTTATGAAGTGTAGAAGTGGGGGAAGAGAAGGGAGGAGAGAAGGTGGATTCTGTGTAATGTGCAAAAATAATTTCACTTTGGGAAATTGCCTTTGACATGCCAGATCTGTTTCAAAATAAATCAATTGGAGACAAATGTCTCGGAGTGATTAATACCATGGATACTTTTTGCATGCCTTACATTTATTTCCCAAAGACATCTTTTATCTTTTGAA
Organism: Pseudonaja textilis; assembly: GCF_900518735.1. Next base: position 19,815 of record NW_020769600.1, read on the forward strand.
GGGGGCTTGGCTGATACCCCGGAATTCTTTTCCCAGAGATGGAGAAAGATCAACAATCAGCTGAAGTTGGAGATATGCAGGGGGGAGAGTGTGGGAGTCCTCCCTCCAGAACATTAACTAGATCTGCAAGCCCTTGTTTGGAGATGATGGATGCTTTCAGAATGACAGTAGAGGAAAGAGATTGGGGAGCTATACCGAAGCTTTTCAACTCAAGAAGTTGTTATAGCCCAGAGGTAACCCAGCTGTTTGAAGAGAAATCTTTCTCAAGCCCCAGGAATATTGCTATTCTGTCAGATTGGAGGGAGGAGACTATACAGATGCCAGTTGGAGGAGCCAGAAAGATGCATCAACTGACAGAGGTATGTTGCAGCCTCCGAGGCAATCCCCTCATTTTCCAGAGGGCATTTTGCCCCCTGCAGAGAGTATCCCTCAGGGTGGGGATTTTATCCAGGCCAGGGGTGGATTCAATGCCAATGGCAGCCAGCACCAACACAGCCCTGGTCTGAAGTGAGGTTGCCCAGACAACAGACAGCAGCCAATTCCCCTCCACCTGACCAGGGAACCAGGCCACACCCATCTTCCTCCTGGATACTACAAATGCAGCCCCAACTGGCAGCAAGGCCACAGGGACCCCTATTCCAGAGAGGCACCACCCAGCCAAGATACAGGGGGCCTACCCAGCCTACGTACGCCACCAGGCCGGTTCCTTTCATTCCAGTACAACCTGCAGGGGCCTGGCCTGTGCCACCTCCGCAAGCACGTCCCAGGCCAGAACAAATACCCTTTAAGGCCATATTCAATGGCCGCCGTGAACATTTCAATTACTTCCTCACTCGAATCCGATCCCATATAGAACAATTTGGAGATCAATACGCCACAGAGCGTGATTTGACTATGGCCATAACAAATGAGATGAATGAAGGGGATGCTTCAGACTGGGTGGCCCAACTACACAATGAACAAGCCACCGAATTATGTGATGTAAACAGATTTATTCAATTATTAAGACTAAGATTTGAAAATCCAGACAGGGTGGCACAGAATGAAGAGAAGTGAATGGAAATGAGGCAAGGCAAGCGACCCTTGTCAGAATTCATTTGGGACTTTAGAAGGGTCGCAAGCCACCTCATGGATTGGCCTGAAAGAATGACTTTATGCTATTTTTAAAAAGCCATTGATCCAGAAGTAAAGAAGGCCTGTGAAATTAGGGGAATCCCAGAGACCTTACAATTGTGGTATGCCACCTCCCTCAGCTTAGATCGCAGCATCAACCCACACAGGAAACCCCTTCCAGAAGCCCTGCCTGAGAGAATTGTGGCTAGGAGACCGCTGACCGGATCAGCCGAACCTGCTTGTACCCAACCTACCAGGGTGCTGAAATGTTACCGATGTGGCCAAGCAGGTCATAGAGCAGCAGACTGTCTGGCCCCTGCTCCTGTACCACAAGCTCTGCAGTCGAAGTCTAATCCAGCAGTTAAGAGGTCAGAAGAATCAAGGAAGACCTCCAGGCATTGGCAGGTTCACCAAACACAGCTGGGAAAAACCCCTCTGTGCAGATGGGAGCAATGGACCACCGGACCAATACCACGTCCCTGAGAACCCGACCTGCGAAGATGACCCAATGGTGAGTGATCCCATCATACCTTTTACAGTTAAGGTCAAGTTAGTGGTACCAAACACAGGGGAGGCCGGGGAGTTAGAAGCTGTCATTGATACTGGCTGTTCTAGATGTCTTATCAGATTCCCCATCGTTGAACAATTGGGCATAAAGACTAACCCGCTAAAACTCTCAATCAGATTTGAACAAGTGGATGGAAACTTAATGGGGGGGGGGGGCAGCCACTCAAATGACAGAATTGATCAAGATGGAATTAGGGCCCCATCGCAAATTCATACGCTTCATAGTGGCCCCCAAGATGTCAGAATCAATCATATTGGGACTTGCTTGGTTAGACAAATGGGCCCCAATGATCAAATGGGAGGATGGATTCAGAAAAATCCTCATTGGATCGGGCCCATTGCCCCCTCTTCCACCCACTACAAAGCCACCGGTCAGCTCGAACCCAGAGCCTGAGCCAGCATCCATGGCATCCCACCTTCTCCCAGATAACCCCCAGGTACCCGACCAACACAAAGACTTGGCTGAAGCATTCAGTGAAGAAGAGTGTAATGTTTTACCTCCCCATCAAGCCACTGATTGTGCCATAGAATTAGAGCCTGGGGTGAAATTACCAAAACCAAAGATGTATTCTGTGACACCTGCTGAAATGACTGAATTAAGGAAATACACCGACAGCAATTTGGAACGAGGTTTTATTGATCCTGCCAAATCAAGACTAGCTGCCCCCATGTTGTTCAAGGAGAAGAAATATGGCAGGTTGAGATTGTGTGTTGACTTTAGAGGCGTGAACATCATATGCATCAAAAACATGTATCCTCTCCCCCTTATGAAGGACTTATTGAACCACCTGTCGAAGGGCAAGATATTCACCAAGCTAAATCTCAGGGAAGCTAACTACCAGGTCCACATCAAAGAGGGAGATGTGTGGAAAATTGCTTTTAACTGCCCTTTGGGTAGCTTCCAATTCAAAGTCATGCCTTTCAGACTTGTGTTTATGCAGCTCATCAATGGGGTGCTACACCCGCACCTTTACCGGGGGGTCCTCGTGTACCTGCTGACATCCTTATCTTCAGTGAAACCATGGAAGAACATGTTCAATTAGTCCGACAAGTTCTAGAAAAACTTCTAGCTGCCAAATTATATGTGAAACTCTCAAAATTTGAATTCCACAAAGAGTCGTTGGACTACTTCGGCTACCGAATATCCAACCTGGGGATTGAAATGGACCCCAGAAAGGTGAAAGCAGTGTTGGACTGGGAACCCCCCAGAACCTGAAAACAACTTCAAAGTTTCTTGGCGTTTGCCAACTTCTATAGACAATTCATTCCATCCTTTGCTGAAGTTGCCCTCCCGTTTTACAGAGCTATTAAAAACGGGCCCATCGCCCACCAAACTGAAGCCAAGTCAACCCCTGGCTTGGATTATAAATTGTCAGAAAGCTTTTAAGCCCTTAAAACACCTCTTCGCGGCTGAGCCCATCCTCCAACACCCACACGTGACCAAGCCTTTTATTTTTTTTTTGAAACAAATTTTATTAATTTTAAAGACAAACAAAACATCATTAAACATTAAAAACATAAAACCTCTTTCCATTGTAAATCTTTACCAGGCAGATAAAACATTATTTTATACCGCATAATTCTAATTTACCCCATTTCCATATGGACACATAAATATCTTTTAACAAATTTCTCATTATTTCTCTTTACTCTTATTCAATTACATTTCTTTTCTATATTTATCTGCTATATAGTCATCATATTTATATTTCCCTCTGACTTGTTTACAATTATTCTCATCTGACATTCCTCCAAGGTTTTATTAATTCTCAGTCAACCATAAACATACAAAACACAAAAACATAAAACTTCTTTTTAGAAAGTGGCTTGGCCCCAGATTACCTCTCTTTGTATGCACTTCAATTAAATTCATGCTCATCTTATATACCATTACCTATCTTATTTACCATTCTATATCTTCTATATAACTCCTCCCCGCTTTTCAATCTTCTTAATTCTATTTTATATATTTCATCTTACTTTAAATCAATATACTTGTATCTTTTGTCCATTCTTTTCCAATTAACCATTTATCTCATTCTCCATAATAAAAAAAAAGAAAATTTCTCCTGAAATCACTAATCGGAGTATGATGCCTTTCTATCGTTCCCCTAGATTAACATTTAAAATAACACCTAGATCCCAGTCTGATTCTGCTTAGTACATTCTACCTACTAAATTTTAAGAAAAAAAAATAAGTCTATAAAATAGCTAAGTACATAATTAAATATTAAAAACTATCATTAAATCTTAAACATTTTAATATTTTAATTTATTAAATCTTATAACATTCCAATTGTCTATTTCAAAAACAAATGCTGCAATAATAAATCTATAACATCAACACAATAACCCATTAAACTCTATAATTAAACTAGATATTTTGAACATTTCCTTTAATATTTTATTAAAACTTAGAATCTATCATTATTAAACATTTTAATATTTTAATATTTTATTAGATCTTATAAAATTCTAATTTTCTATTTCTAATACAAATACTACAATACTATCATATGTACTTTGCAGAATCTTTTTTTTTTTTAATTATGCATTACCCTTTATCCCTAAAAAAAATTTGCTTTTTCCCATCTTGTTTTATACCTTTGTGGCTTTTTCCCCCCTTTTCCCTTTCTTTCTTAACCCACCTAGCCTTTTTACCCCCTCCTCTCCTAACCTCTGCCGTTTTAGCTTCCCCTCTCTGTTGTATTCCTCTTTTCTTTTGCTTTCTAACATTGCATTGATTTTGCATCTTATTTTTCTCTTTCTTGGGTGTTTTTTTAGGTCTTAAGTCCTTCCTTTTCCTTCCTCTCTTTCTCTTTTCTTTCTTGATCAAACTTTTTGATTCATTAAAAATGGCTTCTTCTTCTTCTTTTTCTGCTTCCTCCACCTGTTGTTGAGTTTGCTGGTAAATAGCAAGCACCATTTCTAAAAAACGAAAGGCTTCTCCCACAGCGTCCTTGCCTTCTTTCCTTGTTTTTCCATATTCTTTTCTTAGTTCATCAAGAGGTAAAGCCATTATAAACCTTTTCTTCTTCTTTTTCTTTTTCCTCTTCTTCTTGTTAAACCAACCAAGATATTTCAAAACTTAAAACAGTTCCCCAAAGTCCCAGAGTCATCAAGCAGTCCAAACAGAACACAAAGTTCTTCCCTTTGCAATTTCTCTTCCTGGGGTAATATCTGTTAGAAAAAAAACCCAATCTGTATTTTAAAGCCTTATTGCAGTTAACTTCTAGTCTCTAAATCTTCAGGGCATCTCCTCCAACAAAATCTTAATATAAGTTTTTTTTTTTCAGTCCTCTCCCTTCCCACTTGTAACAAAGAGCTTTAAATTTTTACCTTCTATAAAAAAGCAGGTTTTTCAGTGTCCATTTGTTAACTCTGTAAGGGAGGGAGAGTAACTTTCCCTTTCAGCACTTCCATTCGCCGCTTTAAAAACCTCCACTGGAAACAATGTATCATCCAAAAGATCGTGGCTTTCAGGATATTAAATGTATCTTAAAAGTCCCGGTTCAGCCAAAAAACTTTCACTTTGCAACTTTCTCCTTCTTCCTCCTGCTCAGTCTTGCCCAGCTGCCGGCTTCTTTGTGGTGGTCATTACAGACCGCCGCTCCACCGCCTTGAGAAAAGGGGGTTTTGCCGGCTGGGGAGGGGGTCTGCGATACCCCCAAACCCCTATCCGGATCCCCCCTGTCTTCGGCTGCCTCTACAGGGCAGCCTTATCCTCCAGACCCGTCGGGATCGGAGGCACCAAGATGGCTAGCACGGCAGGGATCGCGCAGGATCGCGAATCCCTGCCGTCACCGAAGCCTGGCAAACTGGAAGTCTCGTGACCAAGCCTTTTATTGTCCAAACAGATGCAAGTGATGTAGTGGTGGTAGCTGTTTTGCTGCAAAAGGACTCTCAAGGCCGACTGATGCCTTGCGCTTATGTGCCCAAAAAGCTGACAGACACAGAGCGAAGGTGGGTGGTCTGGGAAAAAGAAGCATTTGCTGTACAATGGGCTTTGTTGACTTGGAGGCATTTTCTAGAAGGGGCACCAGAGGCCTTTGAGGTATGGACTGATCATAAGAACCTCGAGGCTCTAAAGACCCCTAGGAGATTATCACCCAAATCCTCCTCTAATTCTAGCATCTTGTAGAAGTTTTAATTTTATTCTTGCTTTCTTACCTTGCCATATATACTTCAACACAATTTCAAACATAATCAATCCGGTCACTGTCCAATTAAGTCTTCCTCAAATATTGGGGAAAATTCATCCAGTGTTCCATTGTAGTTTACTGAAACCAGCTACTACATCAGTGATAAGACCACTGCCAATCGCTCCCCCAAAAGCGTTAATGGTACAGGGGGAAACAAATTATGAAATTCAAAAAAATCTTGATTATAGATTACACCGTGGCCAATTGCAATATTTGGTCTTATGGAAAGGATACCCTCTCTCAGATGCTAATTGGGTAGAGTTGGGATGTTCATGCTGATCAATTGGTTAACCAATTCCATGAGGATTTCCCCCCTAAACCGAAGGGTCCTCGTGGAGGGGGGAGAGGGGGTTAAGGACAATGTGTTAACCCCTGTATCTGTTTTTTTTTTCCTTTTCTTTTAGGAGGAGGGAGTTTTCAAGGGGGGACACCTGTCAGCTTTAAAATTCAGCTGTCACATTTCATGGAAGAGGGGGTGGAGGAGTTGAAAAGTTCAAGGTTATTCTGTATGTCGTATTAAGAAATTCCAGTTGCAGTTAATTGGTTCTCATGATTTATGAAGTGTAGAAGTGGGAGGAGAGAAGGGAGGAGAGAAGGTGGATTCTGTATAACGTGCAAAAATAATTTCACTTTGGGAAATTACCTTTGACATGCCAGATCTGTTTATGAATGAATCAATTGGAGAGAAAATGTCTCGGAGTGATTGATATCATGGATACTTTCTGGATGCCTAGCATCTGTGGAATCCGAGGGGTACCAGAGCGACTGGAAGACTGGTATGCCATGTTCATTGTCCTGGATAGAGAAATTCACCCACACCGAATACCGCCAAGAGGCCCCCTAGGAGAACTTTGGCCAGATGTCCTGACTAAACCTACTGAAGCTGCTCCTACCCATCCTACAGGAATTATCAAATGCTACTGTTGTAGTCAAGCTGGTCATCGGGCTTCCAAATGTCTGGGCCCTGCACCAGTTCCACAACCAAGGCCCAGTACAGCTGCCAGAGGCAGGAGAGCTCCACGGAAGCCCCCAGACACCAGTCGGTTTGCCAGACAAGCTGTAGATGGGCCCCTACCATTAAATGGGAAGATGGGTACCAGAAAATCATAATTGGCATTGGCCCACTGCCCCAGGTCCCTCCTGAAAAAAGACTGCCACCCAACAGGGCCCCACAGCCAGAAGCAGCAGCTACCGCTTCAGACTCTCCTCCAGGCGAATCCCAGGTTCCTAAGGAATACAGAGACTTGGCTGAGGCTTTTAGTGAGGAGGAATGCAACATCCTCCCCCCTCATTGAGCCACTGATTGTGCCATCAAATTAGAACCTGGGGCAAAGCTGCCCAAAGCAAAGATGTACTCCATGACACCAGCTGAGATGACTGAGTTGAGGAAATACATTGATACCAACTTAGCCAGAGGCTTCATCGAACCAGCAAAATCTACATGCAGCCTCGGTATTATTTAAAGAGAAGAAAGATGGCGGTCTCAGATTATGCATTGATTCCCAGGGTGTGAATTGCGTATGTATACAAAACACATACCCTCCTCCCCCAATGAAGGATCACCTGTCCAAAGGCAAAATCTTTACCAAGCTAGATCTGAGAGAAGCCTACTACCAAGTCAGAATAAAAGAGCGAGATGAGTTGAAAATGGTGTTTAACTGCCCTCTGGGGAGTTTTCAGTTCTGAGTCATGCCTTTTGGACTCCAAGGGCCCCCTGCTGTATTTATGCAGCTGATCAATGAAGTGTTACATTCACATTTGTACAAGGGGGTCCTTGTTTACTTGGTGACATTCTTATATTCAGCGAGACCCTAGAACAACATGTCAAATTAGTCAGGCAAGTACTGAAAAAACTGCCAAGCTATATGCAAAGCTGTCAAAATGTGAATTCCATAAAGAGTCTTTGGACTACCTGGGCTACCGAGTGTCAAATCATGGGATTGAAATGGACCCTGGAAAGGTGAAGGCAGTGCTAGACTGGCAGCCCCCAAAGACACATAAACAACTTCAAAGCTTCCTGGGTTTTGCAAAATTTATAGACAATTCATCCCTTCATTTGCCGAGGTCGCCCTCACTTTAACAGAGTTACTGAAAACTGGGCCTTCCCAGACCAAACCAAAACCTAATCAATCTCTCACTTGGACAGTGAATTGTCAAAAATCTTTTAAAACTTTAAAGCGCCTTTTTGCAGCAGAACCTATCCTCCAGCATCCAGATCCAACCAAGCCTTTTGTAGTCCAAGCCGATACCAGTGATGTGGCGGTCACAGTGGTACTACTTCAAAAAAACTCTCAAGACCAACTGATGCCTTGTGCTTATGTGTCAAAAATGTTGACTGACACAGAACATAGGTGGGCAGTTTGGGAAAAAGAGGCTTTTGCCGTGCAATGGGCTTTACTATCTTGGAGGCATTTCCACGGAGCCTTTCGAAGTGTGGACTGATCACAAAAACCTCAAGGCTCTGAAGACCACTCAAAAGCTTTCCCCTAAACAAGTTTGCTGGGCTCAATACTTTAAGAGATTCAACTTTAAACTGAAATATATCCTGGGGGAAAAAGCTTATTAGCGGATGCCTTGTTGAGAAAACCCCAATTTGACAGTTGCCAGGAGGAAGTAGTGCAAACTATGATATCAGAAGCCCAACCCGCTGGCCAAGCAACCACCAGAGGCCAAGCCAAATGCAGTTCTAGACTCTTTGAGGACAAACGGACAACCAATTTGAAAGCAGCACTCTTAAACAATCCATGGTTTGCTGAAAATCAAGCCTATTTGACAATGAATGAAGGATTAGCTTGAAAAGGTACCAAGGTTTATGTACCCAATACCCTGAGATTGATGGTACTAAAATGCAGCCATGACTCTTGGCTGGGGAGGGGGCACTTTGGATTTCTTAAAACCCTACATTTAGTCAGAAGACAATTCTGGTGGCCAAAAATGAAGACTGTTGTCAAGGACTATGTAAAAAGTTGTTCAATTTGTGCCACAATGAAACATAGAACTGGGAAACCCCCTGGTCTTCTCCAACAAGTAGCTGAACCAATGAAGCCGTGGGAAGAAAAGGACTTTACTGTAGAATTACCAGAGTGGAGGAAGCACAGTAATTTGGACTGTTATCGATTTATTTTCCAAGCAAGCCCACTTTACAGCATGTAATGGATTACCTCCAGCTAAAAAACTGGTGAAACTGTTTGTGAAGTATATTTAACGGCTCCATGGAGTGCCTGATCGAGTGATCTCAGACTGAGGCGTACAGTTTACTGCTAAGTTCTGGAGGGAGTTTTTAAAGTCCATTGGGTCATCCCAAGGACTTTCCTCAGTGTTTCATCCTGCTTGTAACAGGGCTGCTCAACGAGCGAACGCTATGGTAGAACAGTACATTAGATGTTATGTAAATTCTCAACAAGAAAACTGGGTTGATCTATTGCGGTTTGCAGAAGTGGCTTATAATAATGTGGTACACAGCAGCACTGGCTTGACTCCTTTCCAAGTCACAACCGGCATGGACTTTGTCGCTGTGCCTGAGTTACCTAGAGAACCCCCAACATCCATGTCCTTAATGGATTGGATGGAATAATTAAAAAAAGGTTGGGAGAATACTAAAAAAGCTCTAGCGGAAGCAACTGAGGAATATAAAAAACAGGCAGATAAACATAGATCTCTCCAACCATCTTTTAAGGTGGGTGACAAAGTATTTTTGTCAACTAAATATCTTAAATTGAAGCTTCCTAGTAAGAAGTTGGGACCAAAATTTCTGGGTCCCTTTCCTATATCGAAAGTAATCAATCCAGTGACTGTCCAATTTAGCCTCCCTCAGCTATTAGGGAAAATACACCCAGTCTTCCACAGTAGCTTGTTGAAGCCTGCTGTTGGTTCCAATCTACGACCCATACTGGCAGCTCCCCCCAAACCTTTGGTAGTACAGGGCAAAACACATTATGAAAGCAAAAAAATCTTTGGCTCTAGATTATACCAAGGACAATTACAATATTCAGTGCTGTGGAAAGGCTACCCTTTGTCAGAAGCTACTTGGGTGAAAAGTTGGGATATACATGCAGATAGATTGATTAAGTAATTTCATGACAAGTTCCCCGACAAGCCAAAGGGTCCCCTTGGAGGGGGAAGAGGGAGTTAAGGTGACAATGCATTTACCCCTTGTTGTGTTTTGTTTATTGTATTTTTCAGGACATGATTTTTTCAAGGGGGGACGCCTGTCAGCTTTGGAAGCCCTATTAGCACCAGATGCTTCCACACTGCCACATTCTTTGAGCCTGGGAAAATGGGAGGGGGGAATTTCTTGGAGTGTATGTGGTTAGACATAATAGCATTCTTCTTCTTAGTCAAGGTCAAGTTATTTCTGCACCTGGTTGAGAGGACGTCTCAAGTTGGGATGGATGGTGATTGGGGCATGTGATGCAATGAGGGGTGCAGGGGGTGGATTTGTAATTTTTTATTTAGTGCAAGGAAACCCGGAACTTTCAGATTTGGGATTTCTCAGATGTGCCAGTTTACTACTCTAATAAAAAGAACTTTGGAGATGATGTTTGTCTCAGAGTTATTTGTTGGAGTGGAGGTTTTCTGGAACACTGAATACTCCACCTGTTGGACCCCTCAGGACTTCTCCGGAGTTTTCTTGGGCGTCTTCCTCGCTGTTCCTGTCTCTGTCTTTGCTTTAGGAGTGTGATATAAATTAAGATGACAGGGTAGACGAATGAACAAATATAGAGCTTGTTTATTATATGAATAATATTAATAATAAAGGTTTGCAAAGGCCTGGAATCTTCTCCTTTTGGTAAGGAGATAGGAGACATTTTACACAAGCATGATTGAGATTTTTATACATTTTCAGACGCCTGCCCATTACCACTTCCTCATCTTGTTTGCTAATTACTGGGTTGTTTCCCAGAAACTACCACTCCCTTTTGGCCTAGCCCCCATCCTGTTTGGCATAACATCCATTCTTCTTGGAAGCTTGTACTAATATCAGCATTATTAATTTTAGGATGTTAACTGGACAGCGTGACCTGCCAAATATATGACCTGCCAAAAATATGACCTGCTACAATTTGCAAAACAATCTTTGTTATTGTAAATACAGAGAATGTTATATAAGTCTTACTTAATATTCCAGTAAAGTGTCTTATTCATCTGGAGGCTAAATATGGTGTTACTATACTAAATATGGCATTACTATATCTTTATATTTTTAAAGGAATACTTATCTTACATATCACAACTCCCCCCTTTTCTGGTTTACCCTTATTCCTTTAAATTATCACCTATCTCTCTTAACATAAGTCTTACTTCCTGTTGGCTTAACCTCTTTCCTTCCATCTCTTTTGTCTTTTGTTTACTTCATAGCAATATTTGAAACAATTACCACATGCATGGATACATTGGATATAAATACAAGATATGAAGCCAATTAAAACAATAATAATGATACAAATGAATAAGTCTTTTAACCATGTAAAATTTGGTAACCAAGAAGTTAATACATTCCATAATCTCTTAAATGTATACACAAGAACAGTTTTTTCCCCAAAAGCCATCACTCTGCTAAACAAATAATTTCCTCAACACTGTTCAACTATTACAAAGTCTGCACTACTATTACTGTTAATCTTCTCATCACTCCTTATCACTGATCCCCTCCCACTTGTGACTGTATGACTGTAACTTTGTTGCTTGTATCCTTACAATTTATATTGACTGTTTCCTAGTATGATTTGATTGCTGATTGTACCCTATGACTATCATTAAGTGTTGTACATTATGATTCTTGATTCTTAACTAATGTATCTTTTCTTTTATGTATACTGAGAGTATTTACATCAAGACAAATTCCTTGTGTGTCCAATCACACTTGGCCAATAAAGTATTCTATTCTGTTCTATTCTATTTAGTGGGTGCTACTGCCATGACCGTAGTTAAATGTCCTATTGTACAAGGTCCTCCTACTGCATTAGTAAGTATAAATGCATAAGCATATTTGTCCCATTGCTTCTACTTCTTATATTTCAGTACAAGGAAACACATCCTCAGTAGGCAAAAAGTTATATACAGTATAACCTTTTCCTGTTTCTTCTCTGGGTGCTTATATTACACACAATCATAAGCTGGTAAAACTGTTTTTATTTCAATTACCAACTTCTTTTCTTTAGTCGATTTATGTGGCTTCAGTGGAGCACCAAATAAAGTAATCACCTTTGATAAATTATAAGAATTAGGTTGCAAATAACCAGGACTGGATGGATTATACCCCAAGGTTCTGAATGAACTGGCAGATGAGATCTCAGAACCACTGAACTATATCTTTCAAAGATCCTGAAGCACCAGGGAACTGCCAGAGGACTGGAAAAGAGCTGATGTAGTTCCCATCTTCAAAAAGGGGAAAAAAATAGATCCAGGAAACTACAGACCTATCAGCCTGACCTCAATACCAGGGAAGATTCTGGAAAAGACAATCAAGCAACAGATCAGCGAACACCTAGAAGCAAACAAAGTAATAACCAAAAGTCAACATGGGTTTGTTAAAAACAGATCATGCCAGACTAATCTTATTGTATTCTTTGACAAAGTGACAAAATTAGTTGACCAGAGGAATGCTGTCGATATAATTTACTTGGACTTCAGTAAGGCATTTGATAAAGTAAACTATAACCTACTACTAGATAAAGTAGAAAAATGTGGGTTAGACAGCATCACCACCAGATGGATTTGTAACTGGCTGACCAACCGCACTCAATGCGTAGTCCTCAATGGAACTGCATCTACATGGAGGGAAGTATGCAGTGGAGTACCCCAAGGCTCTGTTTTAAGCCCAGTACTCTTCAACATCTTCATCAATGACTTGGACAAGGGGATAGATGGGGAACTCATCAAATTTGCAGATGACACCAAGCTGGCAGGAATAGCCAAGACTCTAGAAGATAGGCTTAAGATACAGAAGGATCTTGAAAGACTTGAACATTGGGCGCTATCTAACAAAATAAAATTCAATGGTGGAAAAAGTAAGGTTCTACATTTAGGCAGGAAAAATAAAATGCACAGGTACAGTATATGTGGTACCTTGCTCAATAGTAGTAACTGTGAGAGGGATCTCAGAGTCCTAGTGGAGTCCATTTAAATATGAGCCAGCAGTGTGCAGCAGCTGCCAAAAAGCCAACACTAGGCTGCAGAGGGATAGAATCAAGACCACGTGAAGTGTAAACACCACTTTATAATGCCTTGGTAAGTGTTATATCTGGGAGGACGGTTCAAGAACGGAGGCAAGACTCAGATAGTAACTAAAGCTCTTTATTTGTGACTTCAGATCTGAGCAACTAACCCCATCTGCAGCAGCCCCTTATATAGGGCTGGCTGCGGCTAGGCAGCCAATGAA